>JAODAL010052059.1:0-26239 GCA_025379985.1 Phyllomedusa bahiana
AACTTTGCGTAAAATCGTCAACACTAGTTACAATCAGTGGTACCTAAGCTTCCTATTATAACTGCTAACCGGGTTCCAAAGTTAAGTGATGTTTTAACCTGCAGTCATTTTTCTAAACTGGTTTCTTCAACTGGACATGGTTCGGAACTCAAAGGTAGTTATCCTTGTGGTAATCACAATATCTGTTGTTTTATGTAACCCATTTTTTAATTTGTCAATACTTCCAATAATGATAAATTCAAATGTCATAATTACAGCAAATTGTAGGATGAGAAATGTCAATTACTGTATCACCTGTTCTTGTTCAAAGGTCTATGTGGGTCAGACCTCCCAGGAATTGCGTAAATGTATACAAAAACATCTGCTGTTAGCTACCTTTATTGAGCTTCCTCAGAAGCACATGTAAAATGCTGTTAGCTCCCTCTATTGGGCTTCCTCTGAAACACATGTAAAATGCTGTTAGCTCCCTCTATTAGGCTTCCTCTGAAACACGTGTAAAATGCTGTTAGCTCCCTCTATTGGCCGTCCTCTGAATCACTTGTAAAATGCTGTTAGCTCCCTCTATTGGGCTTCCTCTGAAACACATGTAAAATGCTGTTAGTTCCTCTATTGGGCTTCCTCTGAAACACATGTAGAATGCTATTAGCTCCCCTTATTGGGCTTCCTCTTACACTACTACCTTACCACTTTCCACTTTAAGTGAAAATGTAGGTCATTAGGTTACTAAAGTTCAAACAGTTCTAGATCAAATGAGACCTCTAGGGGCCGATTTAGTATATCACACTAAAGATTCTCCCTTTTTAAAAACTACAACCTCTGTGGATGGTAACATTTGTGAATAGTCTCAAGTTCTTTGCCTGCATTTTATCTAGTGTATACTGTGTATACATATATTGAAAAACGCATCCAAAAATGCATGCAAAACGCATCCAAAAAAGTATCTGCAGCTGCGTTTTTGGATACGATTTTTGGATGCAGTTTGGATGCAGTTTTTCTTCTGGTAAACATATCCTTACAATCAGTAGAAAACAAACTATCAAAATTATTTATTTTATTTATTGAATATTAAAAATAGACACAAAAACATAGATTAAAATACGATAATGGGGAAGAAAGCTATACCAAATGGATTATAATTACAAATACATATATCTACACATCATAGTTAAGATTCACATCCACATGATACAACATAAAATAGTACATCCAAATTACAACAAAAAATTGTATATATAAATATAGGGACAAGAGTCTCAAAGTGCAAGTGTATATAGATAGAAATATAAATAAATCTCATAAATAATTTACCCCTATAAATAAATAATCCAGTGATGCAATAATAAACAACTTTCAAATACAAAAATAATCTATCCTTATGGATAGGATCTAAGATTAATAATAATGCAATAACATTACTCAATTGGTATATGCCAGGAGGTCTCCTTACGCACGTTTCGCACTAGTGGCTTCTTCAGGGGAACATAACCATATGATCCTTAATATAGCTAACCCAGTAATAGCAGACATTATACACACCTGTAATGAATCAACGGTGCTTCTTACCTCATAACCACCAGACATCCTGGCGACATGGAAAGGTGTCACACTGACACGGCACGCAATACGCCCCAGATGCGTCTTAGGCGCGGGTACGTCAGCACGCCAGCATATAGACTCGTCTCCATAGCGACAATGCCTTGACAGAGCCAGGAAAAGCACACAGAACAAGTAAACACATTGAACAAAGAGGAAATGCGACCAAGACAATATATAATACCAGGAGAAATAGAAATTCTAGGTTCTTATAATTGAAAAAACATATATGGCCATAACAGAATATAATAGTGAAGAAAACAAATGTTCTGATTCTCATGGATGGAACTACAATACAAATAATAAATTAATACAAATAAAAAATGCAATAAATAATAAAAAAACACTAATGTAAGTGACAAAAACAACATAAATGTATATTACATAAAAATAAGACATGAAAAATGTATATTACGTGAAAATAAAACATCACAGATGGGTATTGCATAAAAACAAAAATAAAACATGAAAAATCTGTAGACATGAAAACAAGTGAAAAAATTAAAGTGTAATAAAATATTGTGATTTATCAAAAATTGTGTGAGAAATAATTTATAAAAATATATATATAAAAAAATAATCTAATAAAAGTACATCCAAAGTCCAAATTTATGCCATAACGTCCTTTCTCTTTTCTGGGTCACAATTCCAAAAGGGCCAAGCATCTAAAAAACATAAAACGTAAAAGACAAAATCAAAACAATAAGTATACAATACAAAATACATGGTTATAAAAACACTAATAAAAATGGGGCAAAGCTCATGACTTCATTAAGACCCTTAGGATATAATATACCAAGCCTCATTATCCACCGGGTCTCCAATTGGGCCAAGGATTTCTTCCCTTCCAATTACCTTTGCGATTAGTAATGACAATTCGATCTGTCCTTTTCCTTCAAGAAGAGTTGCATCCCCCGTTATGTTTTAAAAGAAATGTCTTGCAATTGGTTTTAATTGCATGGTATCAGGATATGTAGATGCCTTAGTAATGTTAATGACATGTCCTCTTACACGTATTTTAAGCTTGGGAAGTGAGTCCCACATAAACCAAGTCACAGGGAATAAAGCATAATTACATAAACGGCCATTTTTAATTGGTACCCCAATGCTATAACGGGTTGGCCCCCTTTTGCCTTCAAAACTGCTAAAAATTTTGTGGCATAATTCACGGGGTGTTGAACGATGCTCTTTTTGGTTAAAAGGGGCCCAAAGAGTCCAAGAAAATATTCCCCCACACCATGCACCACCCCCCACCCCTAACCCGTTGATACAAGGGGGATGGACCCATTTTTCAGTTGTTGACCCCAAATTCGACCCTCCATTAAAAGTGCAGCGAAATCGGGGATCATCAGACTAGGAACTTTTTTAATCTTCTACTGTCCAATTTCTTTTAGTTTGGGGCAAATTGGGGCCCTCATTTCCGTTTTAGCTGAAAGGATGGCACCCGGTGTGGTCTTCTGTGCTGTAGCCCACTCCCCTCAAATTTTCCCGTACTGTGCGTTAAGATGCTTTTGCCATTTTGGTTGTAACGGGTGGCTTTGAGTCATTTGCCTTTCTATCACTCGAACCTTCCCCCATTTTCCTTTGCCTCTGGCATAACAAGGCATTTCCCCACGGGGACTGCCGCTCATGGATGTTTTTTTTTTTTGGACCATTCTTTTTAAAAACCCCTAAGTGGTTTGGGGCTGAAAACCCCAGGAGATCGCAGTTTTTGAAATACCCCAACAGCCCTTCTGGCACAAAACCACCCACGTTCAAAGGCCCTCAATTCACCTTTTTCCCCTACGATGCTGGGTTTTTTGAACTGCGGAGATTGTTTGACCATGTTACATGCCAAAAATGCCGAGTTGCCCCCAGTTTTGGGCAAATTAAAAAATTAAGTGTTAATGAGCAGTTGGACAGGTGTACCTAATAAAGTGGCCGGTGAGTGTATCTCTCCCTCAGTTTGACAACTAATATGTTGATGAATTTTAAAGGTTTTACTTCCATCACTTGTAGAAAAGTGGTTAGCTCTAACAATGTTTGAAAAGCCACCAGTCTTTACAGGGAAAACATCCTCATTTTGGCCCCTTTGATCCAAATACATTCTTTCAGCAGTACCTTGATAGTAGCAGGGGAAAGTAAGCTCTTAGATTCCTCGACCGACGATAGGTAATGGCTGGATAGGGATATACAAATTTCTCGATGCTGGAATCCAATTGCAAAACATGCCAATATTTAGATAAAGCATTCGTCATCTCCCACCATCTGTCATTTAAAGAAGAGATGAATCTTACTTCAGTAGGTAAATCATTATGATGAGATTTCTTATCATTCTTAGTCCAAGGGATTTGTTTCCCTTTCAGCTTAAAGCCCTTTGAAAACCATGATGGATAGTCCTTTTCTTATACCAACGTTCTTGAAATCGATGTACAAGATCATCAGACTGCTGTAAAAACAATTTATTATTGTAGCAAATGCGACATGTTCTTAAGGACTAACAGGTATATTTTAGGGTACCCGAGGATTGTGAGTGCTGAAGAAGGGAAATACGAGGTTTCCTTTCTAAAGAGATCAGTCTGAAGAGAGCCATCCACATCTTTAAAATTCAAAACATCCACAAATTCAATTTAAAATTCATTATGTTCAGGTTGATTTTATGTTTTCCCCTTGGAATTATTTACAAAAACTGACAAGCTCCGATTTATACCCTTTCCAAAATCAAAAGGCTCATCAAAAAATTGGTCCAAAGTAAAACTTTCTCAGTATGGATAGCAGGGTTAGTCAGGGAAATCTCTCTCTCCCACAGTCTAAAGAAAAGATTGGCATTTGAGGGTGCAAACATAGCCCCCATAGCTGTTCCTTGGAGCTGAAGGTAGGATTCCATAAAAATTAAAAAGTTGTGTGTAAGCACTAATTTGAGAGATTGCAATAGGAACTCCATAACTCCTCAAGAATAAAATTTTTCTCAGAAATGTTTACAGCTTTTAAAACTTTTGTATGGGGAAAAAAATTAAAAGGCCTCTCATCAAAGTAGTCAACCAAAATATCACCTTAAGATATAATTTTACAATTTCTGAAAAAAATCTCAGTATCCCTGGCAAGGATTGGGGAAAAAAGTCCCCCATTGGCTTTAAAAAAAGGTACTTACACAAAGTTTCACATACATTCTCATTTCCTGACATTATTGGACGACCAGGTGGACTTTTTGGATCCTTATGAATTTTAGGCATCAAATAAAAACAGGAAACTGTAGGATATTCCAATATTAACAATCTGTGTGCCCCCTTTTAATAAAATTTGTTGGTAAAGCGTATCAACCAAATTAAACCCCCTTTTGAGGAGAAGTTTTGGCCTCTCTGACAGAGCCCCCCTTTTTTCAAACTGGCATGTGTACTTTATGTGGAATAACTTTTGACACTTTTACCTATCCATTGATCAGAGATTGTTTTTTATGAACATTGTGCTTTAAGTTATATGACATTTTGGTCTAAAAAGTCTTGTTTATTGTGAAAAAAATCAAATATTTTAAAAAATTTTTAAGAGTTTTACATTTTAAACTTCAAAAATTTTTGCTGTAAGACGATATTACTCCCCCCTAAAAAAATTTTTTAACTGCACAAATATTTTTTACGTAGGTTGGCATAATTTTTTAAATTTTTTTTTGTTATGGGGGGTTTGGGGATTTAAAAAATTTTTGCAATTTTCAAATTTCAAGAAATTTGCAATATACTTTATTTAAGGAACAGTCCCGCTCTGACGGGCTTTGATTGGGCCCCATGTTAGATACCCCATAAACGATGCCACCTAAGAAACTATACCCCTTAAAGGATTCAAAACAGCATTTAGGAAGTTTACTAAACCATTAGATGTTCACAGGGGAAAAACAAAAATAGGGGGGACATTTTTAAAAATTTCATTTTTTTTTTTAAGATTTTTTAAAATTTTTATCCATTATTTACAAAAACACGGTAGATGTCCGGGAAAAAGCCCCTTAATATTTATTCCCCAATTCTGCCATTTTCAGAGATATCCCCAATGGACATAATGGCTATTTGGCTCAAACCACAAAACCTCGAATAGAAGGAGCACCCCACCGGATCTGGGGTTAATTTTCATTAATTTCATTTGGGGCCCTTTCAGGGTTTTCGGCACCCTAAAGTGGAAAAAATTAATCACCCCTAAAAAAAACCCTTATTTTAAAGCTACACCCCCCTAAGGGAATATAGCAAGGGGTATAGTGATCATATCAACCCCACAGGGGTTTCACAAATTTTTGTTGCATTAGACTGTGAAAATAAAGAATTTTTTTTTACAACAATCTACAATTTTAGCTGAAAATTTTGAATTTTTACTAAGAATCCTGGAAAAAAAGCATCCCAAATTTTTTTACACAATTTCTTCCAAGTTCGAAAATACCCTACATGTGGGTGTAAATTGCTGTTTGGGCGCATAGCAGGGCATACAAGGGAGGGAGCGCTATTTGGCTTTTGGAATGCAGATTTTGGTGGGTGCAGTACCATGTTACATTTGCAAAGCCCCCAAAGTACCAGAACAGATGAAACCTTCCAGAAGTCACCCCATTTTGGATTCAACATCCCTCATGGATCTCATCTAGGGATGTATTGTGCATTTTGGGCACACAGGTATTCCATAGTTTTTTTTAGCATTGGGAAATAAAAAGGGGGGACAAAACACAGTTCCATCATTGTTTTTTGGGTTTCAATTTTACAGCGTTCACCGTGCAGTGTAAATGACTGCATAACTTTACTATGCGGGTCGGTACAATTACAGTGATATACATTTTATATAGTTTTATGGAAATATGTCTATAAAAATTTGCGTTTTTATTTTGTCCTTTTCTGACAGCCATAACTTTTTTACTTTTCTGTATATATAACTGATTATGGGCTTGTTTTTGCAGGATGAGTTGATGTTTTTATTGGTACCATTATGGGGTTCATATGATGCTTTGATCACTTTTTATCAAGGTTTTTTTAAGGTGTTTTGAACAAAATACAGCAATCCTGGTAGTGTTTTTATTTTTATATTTTACAGCGGTCACCATGCGGTGTAAATGACATGATAGCATTACTCAGGAGGTAAAATATGATTACAGAGATACCCAGTTTGTATATTTTTATGCTTTACTGCTTTTACACAAAAACACTTTTATTCAAAAAGGAAACCATGTTTTTGTATCACCATAGTCTGAGAGCCATAACTTTTTATTTTTCTGTGTAGGGAGCTGTGTAGGGGCTTGTTTGTTGTGGAATGAGTTGATGTTTTTATTGGTTTAATTTTTGGCGGAACAATTCTTTTTGATTAGTTTTAAATCCATTTCTTGGAAGGCAGGTTGAAGAAAACACTGCAATCATAGTAGTGTTTTTTATTTTTATTTTTAACAGCGTTCACCGTGCAGTATCCATGACAAGTTAGTTTTGCTCTGTGGGTGGATACAATTACAGTGATAACCAATTTATATTGTTTTCGTTGAAGCACTTAAAAAAAAAAAAAAAAAAAAGGGTTTATTGTTTAAAACAATATTTATGCACGGCTGTTTTTTGAGAGCCATGACCTTTTTTATTTTTCCATATACAGAGCTGTGTAAGGACTTCTTTTTGCGGGATGAACCGACGTTTTAATTGGTACTTCTTTGGCATTTATGAGTGTTTGATCGCTTTTTATTCCATGTTATGTGCTGCGAGATGAACAAAAATCGCAATTCTTTGATTTTTTTTGTTTTTTTTAACGGCGTTCACCATGAGGTTTAATTAACGTGACATCTTTATAGGGCAGGTCGTTATGCATGCAGCAATACCAAATAAGTGTACTTTATTTATTTTTGATCTTTTTGGGGACGATTGGTGTCTGTAAAGGGGAAAAGGGCGATGTATGTGTTTTTATTTTGTTATTCGTGTTTGTGTTTCACTTTTCTTTTTAACTTTTTTTACACTTTTTCACTTTTACCCAGTGGGGAATTGTATGAGAGATCTTCAAATCTCTCATACAATAGGAGATCAGCACACAGCTTATTGCTGTGTACTGGTCTCCATGGTGACTGTCAATCACCCTGCCTGGCAATGCCCACAATGCATTGCCGGGCATGGTGAGTCACAGACAGCCCAGGAAGTGGTTTTCATGTCCCGGGCTGTCTGTTAGGAGACAGTTGATGATCGTACGGCAGCTGCGACAGGAGCAGGCAGGAGGAGCTCACTTCGACGATCAAAATAGATGTTGGGGCTAAGGGGTTAATGTGGTGATGTTTGGGGCTAAGGGGTTAATGTGGTGATGTGGCATGAGGCCAGCGGTAATATACCGCTGGTCCCATGTCACGATCGTGCAGGGCTCGCTTATAAGCCCACATGATCGCCAGGACGTACCCATACGTCCATTTGCGGGAACGCACTTCCCGCTAGGATGTATGGATATGTCTAATTTCAGGAAGGGGTTAAACAGATTCCTGAAAAGAGGAAAGGGGATTGAATGTCAATTTCTTGTATAAATCAGGGCTCCTCAATTGACGAAAGGCTTCCCTTTCATACATCACCTTAGGCCATACCACTATATTTCCTCCTTTATCCCCATATCTGCTATGTGGCAGCTTAGGAGTTAATCAGCGGCAGCCAGAGTGAGCTCTGGTCATTGCTGACAGCTGTAATATACATATGACTGCATGCGCTGATCATGTGGTCTCTGCTCATGAGTCCACATGATGTTCCGGACATTCAGGAATGTCCTATTGCGCAAAGTCACTCGCAATTTGGATGTTATTGGCAGGCCGCCGGCCCCCATTAACATTCATTACACGCGGTGCGTATTCATCGCAAATAATTGACATGTCTCTTATCTCCCCGCGCGTACAATACGATTGTATTGTACGAGCAGGGAGAGGAGGCGTAATGGATTACCATAATTTCAGTTCGCATTTAATCTCCTGCATTGCTCTTTGTAATATTTTAGCTAGTCACAGAGAAGCTAATAATAATCACTTCTAAAGATCCACCCACAGCTTGACAAAGTGTAAAACTGCTTGTAACTCAGTGAAACAGCAAGGTGAGAAAACCTGTTTAGGGAGGACTACAAGGCCCAGCTGGTTGGCAGCCCCACTTCTAACATAGACATTTTAAAAGTCTGATGAAAGGATATACACTTAACAAAGGAAAGTAAATATTTGAATATAAAAGAAACAAGTGTTTCAATAATCCTGAGGTGTCAAGTGCTGGCCTTAATCAAATCCTGATAGTAGTAAAGCCTTCTGGATTCTAAGTCTGGATACCTTTTATCTTTTAGCTAAATATGTTTTAACATAATAATATCAAAATTAGATTTAAAATCCAGCAGTGCCCCTTGACACTTCAGGATTATCGAAACACTTGTTTCTATTATAACCAAATATTTACTTTCCTTTATTTACTACGAGGACAATTAAGAATACTTCAGTGACCCATGTTATAACATACACTGTATGAGAACTGGAACAAACCACTAAATGATCTAATTTCCCAATGAATCTAGGTTGAGGCCACAGAAAGTTTCAAACTTATTCACAGAATACCTCAGATGGGGTTTCCCTACTATAACCCAAATCTAAGAAAATGACTCTCATGAACAAAACAAGGGAAAAACCCTTTGCCACATTGACGTCTTCATCTAGACTGAACAAACTAACTTAGATTCCTCTATCAAACAACACTCTATTTCACCATATCAAGACAGTGAACAGAATGCGTATGACCTCATGGTAACACTCTGCAACTTCTGATATTGCAACCAAAACCCAAAAAAAGTCTCGGTGTGAGGCTTCTCATACAAATAGATGAAATTAATTTAAAAGGGGTTCTTCCATGTCATCTTTCAATAAATAATAATCTTTTGCTCCTGAAAAGAGAGGTTGCAGCACAGCCAAACAGCAGTTTGGGAAAGGTTTAAAACTGAGTATTTTGAGCGAGTGGAACGAGTCTGCGAGTGTGTTTTCCTTAAAGTGTGTTTTTTTAAAGTGTGGAGACTTGAGATTGGAGAGACTTTTAGATTTGGAGAAGTTTAGACGGGACAGTATTGAATTACTTATTAAAATTTAGTCATATAACATTTGGTAACATCCCCATGAGTTCCATTTTGAACATGCGTCCAGTGCAAAACCTGTGGCAATGTATGCCATCCTTGAGCAACAGTTCAGGGGGCATACTGCTCTGCAAGATGTGAGGCAACACAACACATTTGAAGCCCATATCCTGGATCTAAATGAGCAATGTGGCAACACTGAGATTCCCATTGCCAAACTTGAAGCGAGCCGGCTGCCCACTGAGCACTCACTCGCAGGTGTAGTGCTGGGGAGGAGGTAGCTGATGGAGGTGCAGGAACATGAGGCGCTAGCAGAGGTAACAGTCAGAAAGAGTGGAAGAGGAAGAGTGTCAGGAGGCTAGGTCTGAATCTGGTACACCCAACAAATTTTCAAGATGTGCGATGAGGGGGATAACAGCTCAGAAAAAGCATTGCAGCAGCAAGACAGCTACCCCTGACCGGCTCCAGTAAGATGTGAAATAGGAGTCAGGTCCAGGCGTAGACAGGTGCTAGTTAGTTGGGGACTCCATTATTAAGGTGGCACAGACAGTTCAATCTGCCACAAAGACCGGATCGTCGAACAGTAAAGTTGTTTACCTGGGGCCCGGGGTTCGACAAATCGCGATTGGTGTTTGACAAAAGAAAAAATTTTTTTGCTGGTAGGGCTGGTGAGAAACCAACCTGTCATGGTGCACATTGGCACCAATGACAAAGTTAGAGGTAGGTGGAGCGTCCTTAAAAAAGATTTCGGGGGATTAGGCCAAAAGCTCAGGGCAAGACCTCAAGGTAAAATTTTCAGACATAATTCCTGTTTCCACTGCCACACAGAGAGTGCAGTGGGAGAATTATAGAGGGTGGAAAATAAGTGGCTCAAAAATTGGTGTAGGAAAGAGTGATTTGGGTATTTTGGAGAACTGGCTACTTCTGTCTTGGCTACAGACTCTATGCTAGGGATGGGCTGCACCTAAATGGGGAGAAGGGGCAGCTGTATTGGGGACAAAATGGCAGGTAAGTTGGAGGATATTTAAACTATGGGACTGGGGGGAGGGTAACTACACATATAAGAATGCAAGATAGTGAAGATAGAGAGCTGTGGAATTAGGAATAAAAACAGGGGTGGAGTGGGAGGGAGGAGTGTAGCAATAGATAAAAAGATCAGGGAGAAAGAATAAAAACTGGAAAATCTCTAAAATTGTCATGCTGACCAATGCCAGGAGTCTGACCAACAAAAATAAATGAACACGAATTATTAATAGCTGAAGAAAAAATATGACATAGAGAGGATAACAGAGACATGGTTGGATGAGAGCTACGACTGGGCGGTTTTACCTTGCAGGGTTGCAGTCTATTTAGAAAGGATTGTAAAGACCGGAAGGGGGAGTGTCTGTCTCTAATGTAAAATCCTGTCTGTGTGCCAACACTTCGGAAGATAAAGGTACAGGTAATGAACAAGGTGGAATCATTATGGGTAAATATACATGGGGGGTCCTACAAAGCTTGGTTATACTAAGTTTTTAATAAAGCTTGTTGAATTAGATAAAAAAATACAAATAGGAGTCCGCTATAGGCCCCCAAAATATAAAGAACCCATGGAAGATGTACTCCTCAGGCAAATAAGGATGAGGCGGCTAATCAGAATGAGGTATTATTATTATGGGCGACTTTAACTATCCAGACATCAATTGGGAAATCTGAAACCTGTATCACTCATAAGAGGAAACAGGATTTTGACAATAACTAATGATAATTACCTTCGTAGAACTTAATATTGACTAATAGACCTGACAGAGTAACAAAGGTCAGGTTGAGGGCACCTAGGGAAAATTGACCATAATATAGTAAATTTCCGTTTTAATTCCTTCAATCGAGATTTTTGTCAAGGAAGCCACAAAACACTGAATTTTAGGAAGGCTACATTTTAATGCTGCTTAGGAGGCTCTAAACCAAATTGACTGGGACAATGTGTTTAAATAATGGGCAGAAAAATAATAAATGGAATATTTTTTAAAAACATTTCTAGAAACCACTGTGAGAGGTATACATCCCTTATGGTAATAAAAAAATTATAAACAGGAAAAACCCAATGTGATCAACAGAAGATGTAAAGGAGGCAATAAAAAACAAAAAAGAACGGCGAATCAGGCTACTAAAAAACAGGAGTGGTAGTGAAGAGGCGCAAGAAGCTAAAGGAAAAAAAATAAAGTGTGTAAAATAAAGATAAAGGAAGCAAAGCTGGAGACGGAAAGACATATTGCTATAGAAAGTAAAACTAACCCAAAAATCTTTTTAACCTATATAAATAGTAAAAGATTAAAACAGAGAATGTTGGCCCTTTGAAAATACTGAGGGAGAACTGTAGAGGACGATGAGAAAAAAGCAAACGTATTAAACTCTTTTTTCTCCACTGTATTTACCAAGGAGATGAGCTTCATGGTTGAACAGAGGGATGAGGTAAACTCCAACTTAAAAGTTTCTTGACTGAACTCAGGAAAAGTGGCAGCACTGCCTAGGAAGATTAAAAATAGACAAATCCCAAGTCCATATGGCATACACCCACGTAGTACTAAGGAGATTAAGTGATGTCATAAGATAGAGCCCCTATTCTTAATAATTATGGACTGTCTAATAACGGGGTATTTCCCAAAGGATGGCGCATAGCAAATGTGGTGCCCAATATCATAAAGGGGTCAAAAAGAGTCCAGGGAAACTATAAGGCCGGTAAGCTTTAACCTCTTGTTGTAGGTAGAAATGTATGAAGGTTTTCTCAGTGAGATGCTATCCGGAGTATCTCACTGACAATAATGTATAACGCCGTCCAGCATGGTTTATGAAGGATCGGAACCTTGTCAGACTAATCTCACAGTTTCTATGAGGAAGTCAGTTTTCCAGACTGGATCGGGTGAGGCACCGGATGTCAAATATCTAGAATTTTTCTAAAGCTTTGATACGGTGCCACATAAAAGGTTGGTAAATAAAAATGAGAATGCTTGGACTGGGGTAAAATGTGTGCAAGTGGGGTAGAGCAACTGGCTCACTTGATAGAAAACAAAGGGTAGCAATTAATGGTAACATATCCACTGGATCGCTGCGTTAACTAGTTGGGTACCACAAGGGTACAGATATTGGGCCCTATCCTCTTCAACATTCATTAATGATCTTACACAGGGATTACACAGTAAATATGCGATCTTTGGCAGACGATACTAAAGCTCTGTAAAGTAATCCAAACACAATAAGAGGATAATGTGTTATTAACAAAGGGGATCTGGTTAAGTTGGATGCCTGGGCAAGGGAAATGGCAGATGATGTTTAAAACCGATAAATTCAAGGTTATGCACATGGGAAGAGAAATCCATTACATGAACTAATGTTTAAATGGAAAAAGGCGGGTAAAAGTGACATGGAGAAGGACTTGGGAATCCCTGGTGGACAGTAAACTTAATGAAGGCAGCCAGTGTCAGTACAGCAGCTGCCAAGGCAAATAGGATCATGGGGTGCATTAAAAGGGCATAGATGCACATGATGGGACACATTATTCTCACATTATAACAAGTCCCTGGTTTGACCCACACATGTGAAATAAAGTGTACAGTTTTGGGCACCAGTGCAACAGGAAAGACATTGTAGAGCTTGAACAGGTACACAGGCGGGCAGCAAAATAATAAAGGACTTGGGTGGACTACAGTAACCCAGACAGATTAGCAAAATAGGGTTATTTAGTTTAGAGAAAAGACAGCCTTAGGGGGACATAATAAATAAGTTTAAATACATCAAAGGTAATATATAGATCTCTCCCAAGATTTATTTATACCCAGGGCTGTATCTAGAGGGGCATCCCTCTACGTCTTGAGAACAAAAGTTTCTACATAAACATAGAAAGGATTCTTTACTGTAAGAGCAGTGAGACTATGGAATTCCTCATGCCAGAGGGATTGTCAAGGTGAATTCAATAACGAGTTTTCAAAAATGGTTATGGATCATTTTTTGGAGCGTAATAATTATAACAAGTATAGTGTCTAGGATTCAGGAGAGGGTCATTGATCCAGGATTTTTTTCAGATTGCCAGATTGGAGTCCGGGAGGAATTTTAACCTACAATGAGGACAATTGGCTTCTAACCTCATGGGGTTTTTTGCGTTCCACTGGATCTACACCTTAGCACAACAGGCTGAACTGATGACGTCTTGTCTTTTTTTCGGCCTACAAACTAATGAAACTATATCTAGCACCAACATATACAATTTGGAGGGTGTGGTACAGACAAAAGACATGCATTGTCACAATGAAAAGCTACTTACAGATGAGACACAAGGGTGAGAGGGCCCTGCTCACAAGAGCTTACAATCTATTATGGGTATATGGGTTTGAGACAAGGGGTAAGAAGTGCTAGATTTACAATGGTCGCAGCCATGTGACATAAACATGGGGTTGTTTTATGTAGAATTCGGATGTGACCTGCCACCCAGACAGTACATCTATATACAGTATAAGTGCCGATAATGATGCGCTGGCGGTGAGGGAGGGGGGTGGGGGGGAGATTAGCCTTTAGGGATTTCTGGAATGGGCTAGTGAAAGAAATATATTCTCAGGGCCCTCTAAAGCGATGGATTTCCTGATGTGCCTGAATTGGCCTGCTGGTAGCATTTCCAGAGAAACTGGTGCTGCACGGTGTGAGTTCTGGGAGACCTCATGGGAGGTTTGATGTGATTGAGGACTGTAAATCTGAAGATCATCAGCAGAGCGGAGAGAGCGGGTAAGGGTAGTAGAACAGAGATGAGGGAAGAGAAGATATGGTGGGTGGTGCAGCGGCTGTGTGAGAGCTTTATGGGGAGTATGATGAGTTTATATTGTATCCTGTACTGATCATCTCTATGCAACAGTGCGCAGTGACGGACAGCAGGGTAGAGGCATCAGTATAGCGGCTGAAAGAAATGACAACCTGGTTGCTGCATTCAGGACAGATTGGAGAGGGGAGAGTTTACAGAGAGGGAGACCAATAAGCAGGGAGTTACAGTAGTCAAGACGAGAATAAATAAGAGCAACAATGAAAGTTTGAATTGTTTCCACAGTGAGAAAAGGACGGATTCTGGAGATGTTCTTGAGGTGCAGGTGACAGGAGCGGGCAAGGGACTGGATATAGGGGGTGAAAGACAGATCGGAATCTAGTATAACCCCAAGACAGCGGGCCTGCTGCCTAGGAGTTATGGTGGTGCCACACACTGAGACAGAAATGGCAGGGTAAGGTTAGTTAGTAGATGGCGGGATGATTAGAAGTTCAGTTTTAGTGAGGTTTAGTTTAAGATACAGGGAGGACATGATGTCAGAGACAGCAGACAGACAGTCACTGGTGTTTTGTAGCAGGGGGGGAGTGATGTCCCGGGAGGAGGTGTATAATTGAGTGTCATCCGTGTAGAGATGGTACTGGCAGCCAAATCTGCTGATGGTTTGTCCAGTTGGTGCTTTGTAGATAGAAAAGAGGAGAGGAGCAAGAACAGATCCCTGTGGAACCCCAGCAGCAACAGGAATAGAGGAGGTAGAACCTACAAATGAGACACTGAAGGAGCAGTCAGAGAGGTAGGATAAGAACCAAGCAAGAGTGGTGTCCTGATTTAGAGTTGTCACAGATCTAGAGACTGAACAACCCGTTTAAGGTATTTATTATTATTTATTTTACAGCACCATTAAATCCCGGGCGCTGTAAAAGCCAAGGGGTTCAGATACATAGTATAAGACAAATAAAATGACTCTTAGTAACACACCGATATGGAAGGAGAGAGGACCCTGCCTGTAAGAGCTGACAATCTACAATGGAGATGAGGTAAACAGAAGGTGAGAGACTGAGCTGTGTGTATTATGGTGTAGGGGGAGCAGAGTTATTGTAAATTGTAGGCTATCCAAAAGAGATTGGTTTTCAGGTGGTATTTGAAACTAGAAGAGGTGGCGGAGAATCTGATGTGTTGTGGTGGTAAGTTCCAGAGTAATGGGAAAGCACGGGAGAATTCTTGGAGACGGTTGAGTAAGGGGCTGACCTAGGAGAGCAGGGAAGAAGGTACTGTGAGAAGTGGAGATTGTATGAGGAGAGGAATCATCAATTTAAGGCAGATATGGATGGAGAGCACAGGTTGAAGACCCTTCTATGTCATTGGTAGCAGCTTGAACTAAATTTTCTGGGCAGTGAGTAGCCAGTGGAGGGATTGGCAGATGAGAAGCGAGGAGAGAGGTGGATCAGCTGGGCAGCGGAGTTGAGGATGGATTGAAGGGGAGCAACTACAGTACTAGACAGAAAGCCACAGAAAAGAATGTTGCAGTAATCCAGACGTGAGATGATTAGGGAAGGAACAAGCAATTTTGTTGAATCAAAGTCAAGAATGGAATGGATTCAGGAAATATTTTTCAGGTGGAGATGGCAGGAGGTGGCGAGTGCTTGGATGTGTGGTTTGAAGGGCAGGTCAGAGTTAGGGATTATCCCAATGCTGCCGGACATGTGGGACTGGGGAGAGCATGGAGCCATTGACTGTGATAGGTCACATGTGCAGGTGAAGTGGGGAAGAGGAAAGATGAGGTCTCTGTTTTCTCCATATTGAGTTTGAGAAAGAGGGAGGAGAAAAAGGCTGATATAGATGATAGACATTCTGAGATCCTAGAAAGCAGAGAGTTCACATCTGGGCCAGAGATGTAGATTTGAGTGTCATCCGGATTAGAGATGGGCGAATGGTAAAAAACTCGAGTTCGAGTCGAATCTCGAATTTTGAACTCCTTTAAAGTCAATGGAAGAAGATGTTCAGGTTAATTTTTGTACCAACACAGGTGAAGAGAAGCCACAATTACCTTTCATAAGAGTAAAATGGATATGTGGAACAACTTTGTGAAGAAAATTTGGCTCTAAGAGTCACAGAAAAAAAATTGAGAGGCTAAAATAATTCATTCCTTTCAATGGCTAACTTAAAAGATGAGGACAGCATAGCTATATGAGGTGCAGAGGTAGCAGCTGCTACAGGGTCCCTTTGACACGTAAAAAGACACCGGTATTTAAAATGACACATGGTAACTGGCAGGAGCCCCCCATCACTTTTTTCACCAGGACTCAAGAACATGTCATATATGGGTGGCAGCAAGAACATCCCAATGGGGAACATGGAGGTTCAGCTGGAGGGCCATAGTTATCTGTTAAACATTTCAGGACCCCATGAAGCTAAATCAAAGGGTGCCTCCACCCATTACTAGTTCCTACTTATTAACATATCACTGGGTCCCTTTTTGATTGTACTGCCCTATTGGCACCCCTACCAGTTACCATGTGCCATTTCTAATACTGGGGGCTTCTAATATGTCAAAGGGGCATTTGGGACACCTCAGGATGCAGGTCCCCATAGAAGCTGCTATCGCTGCACCCCTTATAACTACGTCCCTGCTAGTTGAACCTCCATCTTCCCCGTTGGGATGTTCCTGCTACCACCAGATATATCACATGTACAAAGTTTGCAAGCAGAGGCATAAATTGAAGTTCTTGAGCCCTGATACAAAAAGTGAAATGGGGCTCCTGACAGTTACCATGTGCCACAACCTGAAACAGTCACACTCCAAACTCCACTATGGTGAAGACCAAAGAACTGTCAAAAGACACCAGAAACAAAATTGTATCCCTGCACCAGGCTGGGAAGACTGAATCTGCAATAGGCAAGCAGCTTGGTGTGAAGAAATCAACTGTGGGAGCAATAATTAGAAAATGGAAGACATACGAGACCACTGTTAATCTCCCTCGATCTGGGGCTCCACGTAAGAGCTCACTCCGTAGGGTCAAAATGACCACAAGAACGGTGAGAAAAAATCCCAGAATCACCTGGGGGTGACCAAGTGAATGACCTGCAAACAGCTGGGACCAACGTAACAAAGGCTACCATCAGTAACACACTACGCCACCAGGGACTCAGATCCTGCAGACGTGTCCCCCTGTTTACGCCAGTACATGTCTGGGCCCATCTGAAGTTTGCTAGAGAGCATTGGATGATCCCTCTGTCAGTACCTGAGACCTTGGCTATGTCTACCTTTATCAAGGAGAATCTCCAGAAGGGGTTCATAGGCAAGTCCTCCTCTCCAGCTGGGGCCGGGTTCTTTTTCATGGCTAAATAGGATGGTTGCCTACGTCCTTGCATAGACTACCAAGAGCTCAATAAGATCATGGTAAAGAACCGCTATCCTCGGCCCCTCATCACGGAGCTTTTTGACTGGCTACGGGGTGCCACGATATTTACTAAATTGGATCTGCGAAGGGCTTACAACCTCATACGGATACGTGAGGGTGATGAATGGAAGACCGCCTTCAACACTCACGACGGGAACTTCGAGTACCTGGTCATGCCCTTCGGACTCTGCAATGCCCCGGCCGTCTTCCAAGAATTTTTCAATGACATATTCCGGGACCTCCTGTACACGTGCATGGTTGTCTACCTGGATGATCTTCTGGTGTTCTCTCCTGACCTTGAGTCCCATCAAGTTCATTTATGACAAGTCCTCAGACATCTAAGGGCCAACCGCCTCTATGCCAAGCTCGTGAAGTGTCTGTTCCATCAGCAGAGCCTTCCATTCCTCGGCTACATCATTTCCGACAAGGGCCGGCAGATGGATCCCGCTAAGTTGTCTACCGTTCTATAGTGGCCTCGCCCCGTGGGTCTCCGAGCAATACAGAGATTCCTGGGTTTCGTCAACTATTACAGGCAATTTATACCACATTTCTCCTCGCTGTTGTCTCCCATAGGCGTTAACCAAGAAGAACGCTAATCCGAAGCTCTGGCCACCGGCGGCAGAGGAAGCCTTCACCAAGTTAAAGTCTGCCTTTGCCTCTGCGCCTGTGCTCTCCCGGCCAGATACGGAGATACCGTTCTTTCTTGAGGTCGATGCCTCCTCGGTGGGGGCTGGGGCTGTACTCTCTCAGAAAGGGCTTAAAGGCAAGACCCTCACTTGCGGCTTTTTCTCTAAGAGTTTTTCTGTCGCAGAAAGGAATTACTCTATTGGCGATCGGGAGTTACTGGCCATCAAGCTGGCCTTGGAGGAATGGCGGTATCTCTTGGATGGTGCTCGTCACCCGGTCAACATCTACACCGACCATAAAAACCTGTTATATCTCCAAACTGCTCAATGCTTAAATCCATGCCAGACTCGTTGGTCCCTCTTCTTCTCCCGGTTTAATTTTCTAATTCATTTTCGTCCTGCTGAACGAAATGTCAAGGCTGACGCTCTCTCCCGTGCTTCGGATGTGACTGGGAACGAACCCACTCCACAGCACATTATCCCTCCAGAACGTCTCATCTCTGCTGCGCCCGTAGACCTACAACGTATTCCTCCCGCCAACACATACGTTCCTCCGGCTCTTTGGTAAGAAGATACTGTCGTGGGGTCATTGCTCCCATATGGCTGGGCACCCAGGGGTGCAGAGGTCTTGCTCCCTCATCCCTTGATTTTACTGGTGGCCAGGTCTAGTCCAAGATGTTCATGAGTTCGTGGAGTCCTGCGCTTCCTGTGCCCGGAACAAGTCCCCTCGTCTCAAGCCGGCAGGTCTGCTCCTACCACTGCCGATACCCAGCTGTCCTTGGACCCATGTGGCCATGGACTTTATCACGGATCTCCCTTCTTCCTCTGGTAACACCGTGATCTGGGTGGTTACAGACGGGTTTTCCAAAATGTCTCACTTTATTCCTCTACCAGGCCTACCCTCAGCCCCTCGCCTTGCCAGCCTATTTTTCCAACACATTTGCATGGGCTTCCTCGGCACATAGTTTCGGACTGGAGTGTCCAATTTGTTTCAAGGTTCTGGCGCTCCCTCTGCAACAAGCTACAAGTGAAACTGGACTTTTCTTTGGCCTATCACCCTCAGTCTAATGGGCAAGTGGAGAGAGTTAACCAGACTCTAGGCTGCTACCTGCGCCACTTTGTCTCTGCACGTCAGGACGATTGGTCTTATTTGTTACCCTGGGCTGAGTTTTCCTACAACTCCTTAGACTCGGAGTCTGCCGGGCTGCTCCTTTCTTCATTGTCTACAGGCGACATCCCTGCCTACCCCTCCCCCTTTCTGTACCCTCTGAGGTCCCTGCCGTGGAGGAGCTGGTCAAGGGACTAATAGCCATCTGGAAGCAGATGCACCATTATCTACTCCAGGCTTCCGCTCGTACCAAGGCGCAAGCTGACAGAAAGCGAAGACCCCCGCCGATCTTTTCTCCTGATGACAAGGTGTGGTTGTCGGCTAGATATATCCGTCTCAAGGTTCCCAGCTATAAGCTTGGTCCCCGGTTCCTAGGTCCATTCGAGGTGCTGAAGCGCATAAACCCAGTGGCATACAAGCTCCGCCTTCCTCCCACTATGTGGGTCCCAAACTCCTTCCATGTCTCTCTTCTAAAACCAGTCATCCTAAATCGTTTCTCTTGGGTAGTTGCTCCTCCCACTCCTGAGGCAGATGCCACCAATGTCTTTAGTGTAAAGGAGATTCTGGATATGAAGAGGATCAGAGGGAAGCGGTTTTTCCTTATTGACTGGAAGGGGTTCGGGCCCGAAGAGAGGTCCTGGGAGCCAGAGGACAATATTCTGGACCGTAACACCATTCAGAAGTTCCTTCAGGCCAGAAAGAGGAGGAGGCCAAAGGGGGGGGTACTGTCACGGGTGGTCCTGCGAACCTCGTCCCGGGTCGCAGGCACACTCGTGTTCCCCCTGCGAACGGCACCGCTGCATGTTGGGCAGCGGGCGTGCTCACTCAGCCGGCCGGGTCCCTGCCCACTTACCCGGCCGCGATCCTGCTGCAGCTCTAGTCTCCCGGCGCGCGCATCCCCGCTCCATAGGACGCGCGCGCGCTGGCTCTGTGAAGTTTAGAGGGCCAGCGCACCGGTAATTGGCTATTGCCAGTCGCTGCCCTTATTTAAGCCTACCCCTTCCTGAGTCTTGTGCCGGATCTTTAGTGCCATTTGCCTATAGAGAAAGCGTTTCTTGAGCCTTGTCTGTCTTACCGTGTACCGTACCGTCCAGCTTCCGTCCCTCTACCACAAACCTCTGCCGCTTGTCCCCGACTAATTTTATGTCTAGCGATTCTGTACCACGCTTACGTTTGGCCACAGCAAGCAAGTCACGCCAGTGGAAGCGACCTGGTAGTTTCCAACCTCAGCAAGTCCATCCCGCTTTGCGGCGGGCTCTGGTGAAAACCAGGTGCTACTTAGACTCTGCTCCCTGGTGTGGCTTACGCCATCACTTGCGGTGGTCTAGCGGATCTATTACCATTGTCCGTGACAGGGAGATAGGAGTCCTAATGCAAGCATTTAAATTCACTGACTGGTACAGCAGAGAGGGGATCTGTGGCAGTCTAGGGAGGTTACAGATATGAGGGACTATAGATTGCGGAGATGATCTACTGTCTGTGAGGGAATGTGAGGACGTATACGCACATTGTTGGTTCCTTTTATTCTGTATTGTTTTGAACTCTGTACGTGTCACTTTAATAGTTCAGGCACTGGCCTGCAGAGTATACAATATACTATGTCCATTGTAACATGTCAGAGCTTTGTAAAAATATGAAATATGTTGAAAAATGCAATAAAATGTGTTTAAAAAAAAAAAAAAAAAGGGTGCATCTAGTAATGTACACTACATGACTTGTGTTGCAATTGATATATTTTCGAATGGGAAAAGATCTAGACCCGTCATCATAATTAGTAAAATCCTTAGAAGGAAGCACAGACCCACATGTTCTACAGGGATGACCGCCACATTTCATAAATCC
Organism: Phyllomedusa bahiana; assembly: GCA_025379985.1. Classification (NCBI taxonomy): domain Eukaryota; kingdom Metazoa; phylum Chordata; class Amphibia; order Anura; family Hylidae; genus Phyllomedusa; species Phyllomedusa bahiana. Next base: position 21,394 of record JAODAL010052059.1, read on the forward strand.
TTTATGTCGCAACCAAGTGGTAGAGATGTTAGAGTCCGTAATTATACTTGGGGACAAGATGTTACCCAATGTTTTACATTTTATAGGGACTATTTTGCACCCATTTTGCAGGATTTTGTTAACACTTCATACTGCTTCAATATAGGAAGATATTGTAAAATTATGGGCGACATGTATGAATCTCGCCACATCGGAGCGCATGTTTCCGCCAGTTTTCCGGCGAAATTTGTGCCTCATATGTCGGTGCCGAGGTGCGCTCATACATGTGGTGTAAAGTCCGATGCGCCTCGCCAGTGTGTGAGGCGCAGTGCGGGACTTAGGCGCAGTGCGGGACTGCGCCTCACATGTATTCCGATTCGAGACATGCTGGAAAACAGCGAGAAATCATTAAAGATGTCTGTGCGACATAGCGTATGAATCAAAAAATCGCCTTTATAAAGGCGTAAAACATTCTCTGAAAAAGAGCTCAAACCTACTAAAAAAAATACATAAATATAACCACTTTCCAAAAATATAGAACGCCGCAACATCGGGAATTTGGATATTGAAAATTGCCGGGAAATACAGTAATTCAAATTCTGTAAGCTCTTCTCATTGGTCGGCAGAAACCAGCCAATCAGAATAGGAGCGACAGTGACCCATTAAAACCTATGGAGAAGTAATGGACCAATCAAAATCAAAGGCGGACATGTTCAAAATACAGTAAAAAAATGCAGAAAAGAGCTGATTGGTTGAGCTAAGCGGGGGCTTGGCAATCCTGGTCAATCAGAATAGGAAGCGACAGGGACCCATATAACCTATGGAGAAATTTTGACCAATTCAAATTCAAAGAGGGGAAACAGTTTCAAAATAAAAGTAAAAATGCAGAAAAGAGCAGATTGGCTAGCTAGGGGGGCTTGGCTATCCCGGCCAATGAGAGGCGAGTACTTGTAGTCTATAGACAGATCGGGGCAAGGGAATCTCAGCTCTCGGCGCCTGGGGCAGGAGTATGAAAAAAAAAAAACATTTTTATTAGGTGTCAAATTTTATTGAAAAAGACTAAAACCTTCTATAAACATAAATCAATAAATCACAACAACGCGTTTGTCACCGAGCCCGCGCACATAAGGAATTGGGATATAGAGAATTGGGGGGAGATAAAGTAATAAATTCTGAAGCTCTTCTCTTTGGGTGGGCAGAAACCCCCCAATCAAAATAGGACGAAGGACTCATTAAACCCTTATGGAAAATTGACCAATCAAATCAAGGCGAACAAAAAAAAAACAGTAAAAATGCAGAAAAGAGCGATTGGTTGAGCAGCGGGGCTTCCCCAACCCCGGCCAATAAAGGGGCGAGCTACTTGTCCCATTGTAGTCTATCGAGATATCGGGGCAATGAAATCTCGGCTCTCATCGCCATGCGGAATAGAGTATGATTAAATAAAAAAACATTTTTATTAGGGTCAAATATTATCTGAAAAAGAGCTGAAACCTTCTATAAACATAAATCAATCAAATCCCTAACAAAGCGTTTTTTTGCCAGAGACCGGCGCTACATCAGGAATTGCGAACAGAGAATTGTCGGGAAATACAGCAATCCACATTGTTTAAGCTCTTCTCAATTGGTTGGCAGAAAACCCCCAATCAGATTAGTAGCGACAGGTACGCATTATAAGCTATGGAGAAGTATTGACCAAACAATGAAAAGCGGACAGTTCAAATACAGTAAAAAAGGCAGAAAAGAGCTGTTTGGTTGAGCCCAGGCGGCAGATATGAATCCACCAATCATATGTAGTGCGTCTATTTTGAGTGGAGAAAGAAGGGCACGATAGAAGGGCGCCCTATTACGGTCTATGGTTTCTGCCGACCAATGAGAAGCGCTTACAGAATTTGAATTACTGTATTTCCCGGCAATTTCCAAGATCCTAATTCCTGATGTAGCACCGTTCTAGATTTTTGGAAAGTGAATTTATTTATTTATTTTTTCAAGGTTTTGAGCTATTTTTCTGATAATGTTTTACACTAATAAATGCGATTTTTTGGAATCATTTCTCCATGCCGCACGGCGCTGAGAGCCGAATTTCTTTTGCGATCTTCTATATTTTCCTCTCATGGTCCGTTCTAACTTCACTTTGCCTCCGCCGGATCATTTAGACCAGAATCAACCAGGTCTGCCTGTCGGAGCTGGCGAGCGCTGCAATGCGCCGCACTTTGCCGACCCGCGATCGTACATGCCTCGGAGTTTTCGAGCGCGCCGCGTCCCGCCCCAGAACGCCCACACCGCGCCCATTGCACGCCCCTTCATGTGAGGCGCAGCCGAAAGTGGCGAAGGCTGCGCCTAACATCGCATCCCTGCGTCCGACAGGGGATTCGGGCCGGTGAGGCGCAGGATACGCCAGAAAACAGGCGTAAATCCCATTCATACATGTCATCCTATATCCCTAATCTGATTAAACTGATGCCTGTAGCTCAAAACCAGTGTTGGTTGCGTGTTTTTCTATTCTCGAGTTTGAGGAGAGTGACCTAAAAGTAGGTTTTCTCTAGAACGATTGTCAAACTTCCTGATTGCCCTATTTAATATCCAATTGGGGTATCCTCACGATTTCAACACTGGCAAATGATTTTTTGTTCTTGAAGATAAACGTACTGGACACTACAATTTTTTTTTGCATGGATAAACTCGCCAACAGGAATGGCTTTTTTCGTATGATAATGTAAAGTGGTGTTCCCGACGTGGGCTTACGAAAAGTTTTAGAATTGATAGTTTCACCATGTTTATCATCTTATAAGAGATCCAAAAACACCACGCGACATGCATGGCTAGTGAATGTAAATCTAAGGTTTAACACATTATTATTTAAATACTCCACGAGGAGTGGTATGGCAGACATGTCCCTCCTCCAAATAAGGAGGAGGTCATCTATGTATCTGCCATACCACTAAGGGTGTTCAACAAAGAGATTCGCATTGGAGAATATATACATATACAAAAATACTGGTCGTTTGTTCAGCTCACCTGTATGGATTCAATTCAGGGTGCACGGACGTGAGGATAGTGAAGCCAACATTCCTCCCTATAGAAATGAACGTAGAAAGTATGCAGGTGTCCAGCAACTCCAAAAGAATCGATCCAGTTAGGTAAATAAATTGTAAAATTCCAGTTTTATTGGATATCCTTTAAAATTTCAAATGGAAAACGACATGGCAGGTAGCAAACACACCGACGCGTTTCGCGCAAATAGTTTAAAGACAAGAATACGGAGACATCTCTCTGATATAAATAGAATGGATATATCTGATATATCTATGGCCTCTAAACATTTTGTTGAGATCCATTCAGGGAGTGTGGAATCCTTTGTATGTTACGGGATTGAAATAGTTAGTAAGCCGCACGAGGAGGAGATATGAGACATAAACTATTAATGCGGGAGGCCTGGTGGATTCTAAGAATGGGAACCAGGTCTCCGTCGGGCCTTAACAAAAGGCAGGATTTGATGTTTCAATATTGAGGTAATCTTAAAAATAGCCTGCCTTCTAATCTATCTCGTTGTTTATATTTATATCCCAAATATTTTTCCTTCTTTTTTTTTTTTTTTCCATTCTCCCCTTTTTTTTTTTTTTTTCTTCTGGGATTTAATAAGATGTGTCAGTCTTTGCTTTTACTACGTTTTTTTTTTAAGTTTTAGTCATGTGACATCATAGTATTTAAATCAGATCACATGTCTGGTTTGTCACACCATGATTAAGGGGGCCGTCCCCGAAACGCGTCGGATGGTTTGCTACCTGCCATGTTGTTTTCTACTTGAAATTTTAAGGATATCCAATAAAGCTGGAATTTTACAATCTATTTACCTAACTGGATCGATTCTCTTGGAGTTGCTGGAAACCTGCATCTTTTCTACGTTAATATATACATATACTCCCATGACAATACTGTTAAATTGGCCAGAGAAGGTGAATACTTTGCGCCCATAGAAACCCCTTTTGTTTAAAGATACACACAATCCTTATACAGAAAATAGTTGTGTTTCATAAGAAAATCAGAAACCTCAAGAATATACTGCACAAAATGAGGGGAATAGTTACTAAAAGTTTCAAGATGAAACTGCAAGGGGAATGCGATGTGGAATGCTGATATGCCATTTTTTTGTCATGTAAACAAATTAAGACGTCCTTGGTATCCTGCAGATAACCAGGTACGCGACGGACCAGAGGCTGAAGCATGGAGTCCAACCATTGACAGAGGTGCTCCGTGAGGGAGACGATACCAGAGACGATCGGACACATGGGAGGAAAGGCTGACTGCCAGTAATAAGACCCCAGCTATTTACTATCCTGTCTCCTCAATGTACTAGAAGATAGAAAATATACACATGCCTTTTAATCTGTTTCTTGTGCAGGTCACCTTGTTCTAACAACTGAAGCTATTTGGGAACCAAACTTTCTGCGGTGTCTCATCCCTCTTCTTCCCAGTCCATACTCTTTAATCTCTATATAGAACAATAAAAACATAAATAGAATAAAATCAGTAATGTTGGAGGCGATTTACTAAACATGTCTACAAAGTTTTATTGTAAAATTCTGCACTTCTAATTTAGATGATACTTGACCATGTCTGAATTGGAATGTAAAATGTTCTTTCTGTCTTGTTTTTGGAAAAATCTCAAAAATAATAAGATAATGGCGACTTTAAAATCTTACTTGATTTTTATTTTTAATGGGGGCACTGTATACCTACCTACCTACCTACCTAATGGGGGCCGTGCATACCTAACTACTAGAGTTGGCCATGTATACTTACTAAAGAGAGCCCTATACATAGGTGTAACTTTAGGGGGGTACAGATGGGACTGGTCCCCCCCACTTTT
>JAODAL010052060.1:0-26238 GCA_025379985.1 Phyllomedusa bahiana
TTTTTAACGGGGCAGCTATGAACACATTTGGGCAGCTATGTAAATCACAAACACTACGGGGGGCATATTTTTTTATTACGGGGGCATATACTTTATAAATGACAGAGCTGATTACATATGTATATTATATAAAATGAAATAATGCTGACCCCAGAGCTGATCAATATTACTGCAGACTGATTACAGCTTTGGGTCAGCATATTAATATAAAAGTGACCCACAGAGCTGACAATCATCTCCGTTAAAAATACTGGTTACCCCATACTATACCCCTAAATGCCACAGTATACACTTTATTGGTTTTTTTTTTTGTGTGATTCTAAACATCAAACCCCCTCCATAACCCCCACACCCTTCCACCGCCCACTGGGCCGTGGAAAATTTGTCGTTCATCAAACCGGTCCCTGGTAGAAAAAAGGTTGGGGACCGCTGCTCTAAAGGAATGACTTTGTTAATAAAAGAAGTAGTGGCAAAAAGGGGTTTCAGGGGTTAGCCTTAAACATGTATGCAAAGGGAAATAAAGACTATTACCAAATACATTGCTGTTCTAATTTTGTTTCTCTTCAGAATAAGGAGCAGGTCTTATCTACTCTTTTTGCACACAAGCTGCCCTAGTTACCGGTCACCTCTCTCTGCTCGTACAAGTTGAAGCAGTGGTCAGGATGCTGACATCACTACCTGCTGTGTTCCTGATCTTAAAATACTGGAGCTTGTTTACATTACTTACTGAAAAGCCTTTAGAGCTTTGTAGCCTTTTGCACTACAGTTTACAAATCTCCGTCACTTTCAGCCTTAAAAACTATTTAACTGTTACAGAATTAGCTAGGAATAGCAGAGCTGATATGCCAATTACTGCTGTAGACCCACCCACAGCCTGAACAGGAAGTGTGAGTCTGAAGCTGCCTGTGGCTCTGTGAAGCAGCTTGGTGAGAAAACACCTTTAAAGGGAATCTGTCGCAAAAATTTTTTTTACTTTTTAAATCAAGACCCTGATCCATATTCTTTTCCTCTTTGCCGTTTTTATTTCCTGATTGTAGATTTCTCTATTCGGCCGTCTATATATGATTGTGGGGAAGACATTCTTGCTTGCACTGCTTTAACAGCAGTCAGAGAGATACTTTACAGCAGCTTCATGCACATAGGAGCCTTAAGACTGATTCTGTCCCATAGACTTCTATAGGAGAGTTTTCTAGTCATGCTCTGTGACCTGGGAAGAAATCAGTATGCAGGGAGGGGAGAGGGAGAGCTGTGACATCTCCTCTTGTGACTGGTGGATTCTGTGTTATCTATACACCTTGGTGTCTCCTTTCAGTTTGACCCTGCTCTTACTGATAATGAGCACACAACGTAAAAGAAATCTCAACAGAACAGGAAGTTTCAGACTATTATTGTGCCTAGTGGCCAAAGTCAAAACTGCAGGACTTAAGAATCAATAAAAAATACTGAAAGTGATATGGAAAATAAAAAAAAAAATAACCAAAAATTCCTAAAAAATTTGTTGAACATTAAAATGTGAGTTAAACAATAAGGCATTTTTTGATGACACATTCCCTTTAACGACATAGAGTAAGACGCTAACACCAGGCCCTTCAAACCATATGGGAGAACAGTTTGATCATTAGGTGGGACCCAATCTATTCAACAGCTGCTATTGTCCAGCCACATCACTGATCACTCTCAGGGTTTCAGAACCTACATGTTTTGCAGTCTACATTTTACACTTGTAGAGAAATTTTGCAATTTCGTCACGTAGGCAGAAGAGGTGATTTCCCAATAAACGTTGCCTTTCATGACTGTGCCTTTTACACATGGCTTACAGCAGGAGACCCAGGCTCATCTTTTAATAACATACTATTGGTACATCAAAGCAACACATGTATACAATCATCTTAAAAACATCCCCAGCCCAAAAACCCCTTCAGTTTCTATGAGTAAAACATATGTCCAGTGGCATGCTCTCCATCACTTTGGTGCATACAAAAATGGTAATTTTTTACATACTTGTGAAATGAGATAATTCTACCCATTGTACATCCCTTTTCCATAGTACACAACGTGATGGTCTCCATACATGAACAGAGCTTGCCAGTAGCTGCATGCTGAAGTATTACAGGTAATCTTATAATTGGACTTTAGATCATTCCGACATCATCGTAATGTAATATAATATTCTCATGAAAATCAAATATGATTATTGTTGGGCATGTCTGTAAATGTGCTTGAAAAATGACTGCAATTGTACTTAATGGTCATTTTCCATTTAGAGTCTAGTAAAACTGTATCTGGCTTGAATGTGTTGGGTCTGGTGATCCACCTGTGGCCAGATCAGAGAGCAGGGAGTGGCTTTTTTGTTCTCGGAATTAAGTAACTTTGTAGAGACATTACATTTGATATAGATATTCGGTCTGTATTATATCCTAGGGTCGCACTGACAATTCTGCTAGTTGTTATTGAGAGCAAACAACAATTTTATCATCTGGCACACCCCTAACAACTTACCTTCAAGCTCCTATAATATAGTACAGTTATCTTCTCTTACATCAGTTTGCTGTGCAGTGTTTGGTGCATAGATAACACCACCCAGAATGCAAATCACTAAGCTGTCGAGATAGTAAAGAAGATTGGAGGATTCCAGGTTTGGAACTTTGAAGACATGAGAATTTAGGTTAAGTTTCTGTACAGATGTAGCAAAGATTACTTGGCATCGATAACTTGCTGCAGTGAGATATCTTTATCTCAGAAGCAACTGAAAGTATTAATGAGGTTGGGATAAGGCTCTGTTCCACAGTGATATTAAAGTTAAAAGAATCACTTTAAAAAAAGTTGGAAAGGGTTCAAAATAGAAAAAAAAGGGCTTGTTCACATGGCTTATTTGGACGAGGTTTTGAACGAGGTTTTCGGAGTGTTTCCTCGTCCCAAGACCTCGTCCAAAACACTTCCAAAACAACCCCAGTTCATTTAATTGATTCCTATGTAAAACCTTGTTGTAGTTCACACAAGACGAGGTTTGCACACGCTTCTTTGAAAGCATTGAAAAAGAAGTGTCATGTCAATTCTTGAAGTGTGTTTTAGGCGTGGTCTTGGGCGCGTTTTTTTGGCACGGTTTTGGGCATGGTTTTTGTCCTGGCTATTAATTTGTATAGGTGAAAACCTTTTCGAAAACCTGATCTAAAACCTCGCCGAGAAACGTCTCTTACACCTCTTCTGAAGAAGCGTGTTTCAGCCGAGGTTTTGGGAGCGGAAACGCTCCGAAAACCTCGTCCAAAACCTCGTCTAAATAAGCCGTGTGAACAAGCCCTTAAGCTCCCTGCATATGACCTTTTGTTCATTAAAGTCATTCGATGTTGCAGCCAGTCACTGGCCTCCACGGTCATGTGCTATTCAAATAGTAAGAGACCATAGATTGGCTGCATGTGACTGATGAACATGAAGTCATCAGTGGGAGCAGCGTCGGCACTGGAATGGCTTCAGAGGTGAAAAAAGGTTTCTTTTCTATTTTTAACCCCTCCCAACCAGAACATCCCCTTGAAATGTAAAACTCAGATCTGCAACATCTATAGTTGTAATGTGTTAACAATAGTCCAAAGTTGGACATACCCTTTAAGTCTGACTAAAGAAAAGTCAAGAACTGCCCAAGGATTACGCCTTATACAGCAGCATACCCATATTTTATTTTTAACTGTGCTTATCAGTAGTATTCATGTTTATGTGCTACATGCATATGAATGTGATAGGCAATAAGAATTTGTTCCCCTCTGAAGACATTTTTATTGACTTGAACTCAGACATAAGAAGGTCTCAGACATAAAATCATAGTTGTTTGAAAGCACGTAAAGACCATTTGGCCCATCTTGTCTAACCATAACAAGCACTGGCCTGAAGCTGTATTTTATAAGCAAACAGAAAGTAGAATTTTGTTTTCCAGCTGTTTGTACAGCAATCTTCCTAATCTGAGCAGGCCAGTACTCGGCACTCAGTCATTATTTTGCAACAGGTTATGTCAGGTTCTATCTAGACAGAAAGTTTGCTTAACCTTTTTCATCCTGGACATAAACATCCATCTGTGGATCATATTTGAGGCCCATGGGTTATGCCTCATAAGACACATTTAAAGGGATAATTCACTTTTCCTCTAGAGTTAGGCCCTTGTTTGAATGGTGCACCTGAGGCGTGCACTGGAAATGATTGATTTAGGTTCCCTCCTGCGTTTGGGGCTTGGTGGGAGTGTTATGGGATGACATGGGACATGAATATGACCTGGAGAATGTTGACACAACAAACACTCATAAGAGCTGTGCGTTAGGTTTGTTTTAATGGTTGCAGGAATGGTGGGTGCTTGTGTTACATAGTTACATAGTTTGTGAGGCTAAAAAAAGACATCTGCCCATTCAGTTGGTATGTGCTAAGGTAAACCAGAGGAATGCAAAAAGCCTGATGAGTTAGAAGCCAATTGTCCTAATTTTAGAGGAAAAATTATTTCCCAACTACAATCTGGCAATCAGAATACATCCCTGGATCAACAGCCCTTCTCCAGAATCCTAGTCACTATAACTTGTTGTACTATTACAGAGTGTTTTTGAACTCTGTTAGTGAACTGACCATGACAAAGTTTCCTCAGCAAGAGTTCCACAGTCTCACTGTCTCTTACAGTTAAAGAATTCCTTTCTATGTTTATGTAGAAACTTTCTTTCCTTAAGTCGTAGAGGATGCCCTCTTGTTCTAAGGAGACCTTGGGAGAGATCTCTATATTGACCTTGGATATATAATTTAAGGCATCGTGCCCCCTTGTTCTAAGGAGATTTTGGGAGAGATCTCTATATTGACCTTTGATATATTGTTGGAGACATCCTGCCCCTTTGTTCTAAGGAGATCTTGGGAGAGATCTCTATATTGATCTTTGATATATCGTTGGAGGCATCATCCCCCTTGTTCTAAGTAGATCTTGGGAGAGATCTCTATACTGACCTCTGATGTATCGTTGGAGGCATCGTCCCCCTTGTTCTAAGGACATCCTGTGAGCGATCTCTATATTGACCTTTGATATATCGTTGGAGGCATCCTGCCCCCTTGTTCTAAGTAGATGTTGGGAGAGATCGCTATGTTGACCTTTGATATATCTTTGGTGGCATTGTGCCAGAGATTTTCCATCTTGGCTTTCATGCTGCTATTTGAGTGGGATAAAGTATATATCCCTCTAGCTGAGTGGGAGGTTGGTGCATGCTTCTAAGCCTTCCAAATATAAGGCCGGTAAAAACTTTGTATCAAAAGTAGAAATTTTATTAATTTTCACAAACATCATAATAATAGCAGAAAAAAGAAAGAGTACTTGCGACTTCAACCGCACATAGTTCCGTGGTCAAACAGGATTATTCTGCGACTCTGAGCCATATAGATCTTCACAATTCACGAGCATTAGCGTTGGCGCCATAGACTTGGAGTTTCCATCTGGAGCCGGTACGCTGAAGGGCGGGCGGTAAGCGAAACCACGCGACGTTTCGGGAGAATCCCTCCCCCTTTCTCAAGCGCTTGGACCTGTCTCAGTAATCAGATAGCGGGGATCTGTACATGACTTATCCTGGACCCCGTCCTCTATCTTACCAGCCCTGTTTTCCATCTAAAGTGACGTGAGTTATAATTATTGCATACATCTTTTTGTTTTTTTTCCTTAGATGTTCCGATTTGTTGTTTACAACTGCAATTTTTCCCTATGACCCCAGCTATCTATGGGGGGAAACGCGGTGGAATATTGGAATATTTCTGCGTTATTGAGCATCTTCCTATGACGCATCAGCAATTCAATAGTATTATTGAACATCAAACGTATATTGTCTGAGTTGTATTGTTTATTTATCACAGCACGTTTATTTGTTTTTGCCACTCCAATTGGTGGTATATGTTGTTTTTTCTTTTTTGATTTATATGTAGCTAGGGACAGGGTTAGTTTTAGTTCCAGGTGTGGGGCGCCCCTTATTGGGGCGATTCCCCCAATTTTTGAGGCAGAACAGTTCTTTGAATAGGGTCTATTTGAGGGTGTCCTTTATTCGTTTCATTCGTCAATTCTTATTTATTTTTATAAAAGTTATTTTTATGTATCTTTATTCTATGGTGTTATAACCTGTAGTTGTTTTTGGTTACAATGGTCCAGCCATATGTCATAAATATGTGGGTGGTTTACATAAAAATTTGGATTAACCTTCACCCAGAACAGTGGCGGGCTATAAACATATAAGTTCCTGTGAGGCCCTTGTTGGGAGTGGACAGATATGTTTTGATAGCAGGTGGAGGTTAGCATTAAGGATCTTGGTAGGCCAGAACTGAGAAGATGTATGCTCAGGGCCCACTTAAAACTATGAGGGTTGTGATGGGCCATTCCTCCGCGGTATCATGTTCCAGAGAACTGGTGCATCACCTGCGAAATCTTTGAGACGGAGCATGGGAGGTCGGGATGATGTGGCCTGTAATTATGATATCATCACGGAGCGGAAAAGACTTGTGGGCAGGAGGTATACATAGAATGAGGATGAGATAGTACGTGGTGCAAGTGCGCTGTGGAGATTTTATGGTGAGAATATTCAGAATTCTGTTGTATGTCTGTACTTAATGGCAACCAGTGCAATGACTAGACACAGTGTAGAGGCATCAGTTATACGGCCGGGAAAGAAAGATGACTGCTGCTGCATTCAGGACAGACTGGAAAGAGTGAGAGTTTACATAGAGGGAGAAACCGATAGAGCAGGGAGTTACAGTAAATACAGAGAAATGAATAAGAGCAAAATGAGATTATGTGAGTGTTTTTCCATTGTTAGAAAAGGATGGATTCTGAGATATTCCTTGAGGTGTCAGACACGGGATTGTAAATATAGAGAGAAGGAACAGATGCAGAATCTAAGTGATACCCCAATACAGCGGGCCTGTTGCCTAGGAGTAACAGAAATAGCAGAGGGGGGTTGGGTAGTAGATGGCAGAAAGAAAAGAAGTTCACTTTTAGTGATTTTTAGTTTGAGATAGAGGGAGGAAATGATGTCAGAATCGGACAAACAGTCACTGGTGTTTTGTAGCAGGGCAGGAGTGATGTCACGGGAAGAGTTAAATGTCATCAGCATAGAGATGTTACTGAAAGCCAAATCGGCTGATGGTTTGTCCAATGGGGGCTGTGTAGATTGAAAATAGGAGAGGACCAAGAACCGATCCCTGAGGAATCCCAACAACAAGAGGAAGAGGAGAAGAAGTATAACCTGCCAAATGAAGACTCTGAAGAAGCAGTCAGAGAGTAGGATGAGAAGACAAGAGATAGTCGTTTTTCCTGGAGGCCAATGGCTGCTGAGCCATTACTGTGGAGAAGATGGTTGATCAAGGCAGTGTCCAAATGCAGAAGTCCAAATAAGAAACAAACGAGTAGTTTTGCCCCTGAGATTTAGCTGTAAGTAGGTAATTTGAGGCTTTAGCTGGAACAGTTTCTGTGGAGTGTAAGGTGCGGAAACCAGATTAGAAGAAAGAACGAGAAGATAGTAATAAAGAGAGATAGTGAATTAGCAAGAGTAGACCAAGTGTTCTAGGACTTTAGAGATGAACGGCAGGTCAGAGAATAGTCGGTAATTAGCAGTGCAAGACGGGTCCAGAGTGGGCTTTTTCAGTAAAGGGGTTATACCAGCGTGTTTAAACAACGATGGAAAAATCCCAGTGGAGAGACAGAGGTTGAGGGTTGCTGTAATTGAGAAGAGAACAGCTGGATAAATAGACTTTCGACTAGGGTGGGTGGGCAATGGGGTCACTAGAGGCAGGTGGTGGTGGGGTGGGGTGGGGGCAGACAGGAGAAGCTTGGACACTTCTGTAGTCGGATCAAGAGCTTATAGCAGACTAGAGGACATGTGAGGAGGGATGGAAGATCACATGGTGGAAACCTGTTAATTGAGAATGGATGTAGTTGTGATCCCCTACCTATCACATCAATGGAGAACTGACTGTGTAGATGTGCCTTGTCTGCTCTGAAGCAAAAGTTATAAGGTCTTATGATGTGGTTTCTTAATGAGGTCATCATGTATCATTTCTCTACTGAAGACCTATTTGTGAATATCCTGGCTACAAGTTGTTCTCTGATGTGAAATTTGCACTGGATTGGAAAATATAACAGAAGATAATGAAAGTGGACGAGCCCTTTAATAAATGCAATAACAATACTAATATCATCAACCATAAGAGGCTACTAATGTCAGTTAATATTATTTAATCGGTGAGGAAGATGTTGATGAAAGCAAAGTAAAGACTATATAGGACCCTGTCCCTAAGGCAATTGTTCCTGACCAGGGAGACCTCACACACAGATAAGTCATAGAGTTTTAGGGGATTTTAAAATTCAGAAGAATTTGGTGTCCGGAGGCCAATTTGGGCGGAGCATGTGAGGAGAAATGGTGATCAACAGTTTTAAAAATGCTGCAGAGTGACCCAGAAGAAGGCAATGAGTAGTTCCCCTTTAAATTTTAGCTGGGGGAAAATTTGTTAAGACTTTAGCTAGACCCTTTTTTGGGTGGAGTGTGGGGGGACGGAAACCTTATTGTAGGGGTTCGAGAAAGGGGTTAACAGAGAATAGAGATTAGGCGGAGAGTAGACCAAGCGTTCCAGGATTTTAGGATGAAGGGGAAAGGTTTTGGAGACGGGTCGGAAATTTGCAGGGGCAGGAGGGGTTTCCAGAGTGGATTTTTTTTGTAAAGGGGGTATAGCAGCGTTTTTAAAAAGAAGATTAAAACCCCAGTAGGGAGAGAGGGGTTTGAAGATTGCAGTAAGGTGAGAGGGGGGACACCCGGGAGAAATAGACTGGACAAGGGGGGAAAGGAAAGGGGGGCTTTAGGGGCATGTGGGGGGGGAGCAGACGGGAAAAAGCCGGAAACCTTCTTCCTCCTTTCCCCCTGAGCCCCCCCCAGAAACCCCATAATCTTGAATGCTAAACGTTACTATGGCCCCAAAGAAACCTAATGAAAGGCTTTAATAGTTCCCCTTTCTTTGTAAACCTTTCGGGCATTCTACCCCATAATAGAAAGGGTAAAAAACTGACAACTGTGTTTCCTAATGGTAAAGGGTTATTTATAGGGGGAAAAAAATGAATAAATAAAAAAAAAAGTTTTTAAACAAAAAAAAAAAATAAAAAAAAATTATTAAAAATTAAATTTCCCCACCTTTTTTTCCATTTTCCCAAATTTAAAAAAAGAAAAAAAAGTTACACAAAATTTTGGTATAAATTTACAGTGAACTACAGTGAAACCTAAAATTTTTAATAATGAACAAAAGGAAAAAAAAAAAAAAATGGAGTGTTTTTTTTAACCCAAAAGGGCCCCCACCCTGTTTTGCCCTTTCCCTGACACAGCCCTATTTTTGAAATCTAAATGTGTAAAATTTTTGTGAGAATAACTTTTTGACATTTTCCCCAAACCCCAAGGGATTCAGAGATTGTTTTCCCCGTGACACTTTTGTGCTTTAAGTTTATTTTAAGAAATTTTTATCCATAAAACCCTTTTTTTGTTTTTTAAAAAATATAAAAATTTCAAAAAAAATTTAAAAAAAATTTGCGATTTTGAAAGATTTTCAAAAATTTCTGCGGCAAACAGATAATTATTAAACCCAAAATTTTGATAATAGCATCTATTTTTTATGCCCAAACTTAGGTTGGAAATCATTTTTTAAATGTTTTTTTTTTTTTTTTTTTTTAACACTTTAAGGGCTTAAAATTTTATAGAAATTTTCTCACTTTTTTCAAGAAAATTTGCAATAACTTTTTTTTTAGGGACCACTCCTTTTTCTAAAGTGGTTTTTTGGGGGGTTTGCATGTTGGGATACCCCTATAAGTGATCCATCTAGAAACAGCCCCCTTTAAAATGTTTTTTACAACACTATTTGGGAAATTTTTTGGATAACCCTTCAGATATTTCACAGAAATTAAAAAAAGTGGAGGTTGAAATTTCAAATTTCATTTTTTTTTTTGCAGATTTTCAATATTTATCCATTATTCACTGGAATCCGGTAAATGGGGACTGGGTAAATGCAATTTTAATTATAAATTTCCCCCCAGGTCTCCCTTTTTTAGAGATATCCCATATGTGGCCCTGTGCTTATTATGGTAAACCCAAAACCCCCAAAATTTAGGGGGAGCACCCCCCCGGATCTGGGGTCCCCTTTTTCCAATACGATTTTTTTTAGGCCCTTTTCGGGTTTTGGGGACACCCTAAGTTGCTAAAAATTTAAAAAAAAAACCCCTAAATAACCGCATTTTGGGGAAACAAAACCCCCCTTAAATTTGAATATATCCGGGGGTTTGGCTTTTTAGTATATAAAACCCCCACAGGGGGATTCACAATTTTTTTTTAGCATAAGGCTGTGAAATAAAAAAAAAATTTTTTTTTCAATCTGCTTTTTTTAGTTTAAAATTTTTGGTTTCATATATAAAAAGGAAATCCGGGAAAAAAAAAACCCAAAAAACTTGTTAAGCAATTTCTTCCAATTCGGCCAATCCCCTAATGGGGTTTTAAACTGTTTTTGGGCGTCTGGCGGGGGCGTATAAGGGGGGTAAGCGTATTTGGTTTTTGGGAACGAAAGTTTTTGGGTGGGGCCATTTTCGTATTTGCAAAGCCCCCAAAGTGGGCAGAAAGGCAAAAAACCCCCAAGAATTTGGGCCCATTTTGGGATTCAACCCCCATCGGGGATTAATCTGGGGGGTGTGTTTCGCATTTTTGATGCACGGGTTTTTTCCATGGGGTTTTTTTTAGCTTTGGGCAATAAAAAGGGGGGGAAAAAAAACGCAGTTCGGTCATTGTTTTTTTGAGATTTTTAAATTTTTAAACAGCATTTCGCCGTGCAGTGTAAATGACGTGTTTAACTTTACTATGGGGGCGGTAAAATTTACAAGGGATATGATTTTATATGTTTTTTCTGTTTTATTCCCTTTTACACAGTAAAAATAGGGTCTAAAAAAAATTTGCGTTTTTATGTTTTTCCCCTATTCTAAACAGCCAAAAACTTTTTTATTTTTCTGGGTAGAGGCTTGGTATGGGTTTTTTTTTTTTGCGGGATGAGTTGAAGTTTTTATTGGTATTTTTTAGGGGGGGGCATATAAATGCAAAGGTTCCCTTTTTAAATTAAGGTTTTTTTCTGAGATGTTTTAAACCCAAAATACAGAAAATTTGGTAGTGTTTTTTTTTTTTAAATTTTTAAATGGGCGGTCCCTGTACGGTTTTATTGACTTTGGTAGTTTTTACTCAGCAGGTCAATACATTACCCCTGATCCCCCAATTTGTATTTTTTTTTATGTTTTTACTGTTTTTTATATAAAAAAAACACTTTTATTCAACCAAAAAAAATACTTTTTGCATCGCCATAGTTGAGACCAAAAAAATTTAAATTTTTTTTCTTTTCTTGGGCGGGTGTGGGGATTTTTTTTTTTTGGAGAGGGTTTGCTTTTTTATTAGTATAAATTTTTTGGGGGGCCCGGGTTTTTTTTTGGGGACCCTTTTTTTAATCCTTTTTTTGGGAGGCCGGTGTAAAAGAAAAAATTTTTTGAAATAAAAATTAGGGGTTTTTTTTTTTTTTATTTTTAACAGGGCTCCCCGTGCAGTTTTTCTGGGGAAAAAGTTAGCTTTACTCTTTGGGTCGCAACGTTTAAGGGCGATATCCCTTTTTATTGGGTTTTTTTTATGTTGAAGCATTTTAAAAAAAAAAAAACAAAATTTTTTTTAAGTGTGAAAAACCCAAAAATTTATGAATCGCTATCTTCTGAGACATACATTTTTTTTTTTTCCGTTTTTAAGAGAGTTATAAGGAATTTTTTTTTGCTGGATGAACTGACTTTTTTAATTGGTACAACTTGGCGTTTTTTTGGGTTTCTGATGGGTTTTTTTATTTTTTTTTAAATGTGCTGCTTTGAACAAATAATTTTAAATTTCCTGTAAATTGTTTTTTTTTTTTTTTTTTTAGGGGCGTTCCCCGTACGGGTTAAATTTAAAACAGGGACAGTTTTAAAGGGGGAAAATTTGGGGTTACGAAACGGGCGATACAAAATTGGGGGTCTTTATTTATTTTTTGAGTTTTTTTGGGGGTTGGCGTTTTTTTAAAGGGGGAAAAAAGGGGGGGTGTTACGTATTTTTAGTTTTTTTTTTCGTGTTTGTTTTTTTTACTTGTTTTTCACTTTTTTTTATTTTTTTTCACTTTTTCACATTTTTTTTTGACTTTTCCCCATGGTGGATTTGAATGAGAGATCTTTAGATCTTTCATTAAGTTGGGGAAACAGTGAAAACCACCCTTTTTGGGCTATGACGGGTTTCCCTATGAAAAACTGTCAGTCACGATTTTGGGGCCCATCCCCAAGGGGGACGGCGGGGAAATTGTGACTCACGGGCCCCCCCGGAAAGGGCATTCTCTGCCCTCCGTGGTGTCTTAAGGGCCCCGAAAAGGGGAGGGCAAAAGGAGCGATTCCCTCCTCCCGGTCTCTCTTTTTTATTGCGACCCGGATCGTCGGGGATTTTTTAAAGGGGTTTAAAAGGGCCCCCCCCCCGGAGCGATCCAGGGTCGGGGCCGACCTGCGGGATGCCCAGTTTTAAATATACACCGGGGGACACCCCGCCGATCGTGGCAACCCCTCCCTTTAGATTTCCCCGCGATCCTCAGGAGTATTCATAGGGGTCCGGGTGCGGGGAACCCCCAAAACGCCCTTGGACTTATGGATACGTCAAAGGGTTTGGGTTAAAGGGGGTTAATCCCAAAATTTCACCTTTAAAATTTATCAGTTTGTCATTGGGGACACTAATGGTGTTTTGGAAACTGCCCTGAGCAACAGTGCAGCACACCTTAGTTTCCTGTTTGGGCCCCCCCCCCAAAGTAATCTGGGGGTGCTAAAAAAACCCAAAAACCCTAATGAAGGTTTTCATGGCTGCCTTTCTTTGACAATTTTTGAAATTATACAAAATCTGAAAGGACGGGTGAAAACTGACGATTGTGTTTTCCTCTGGTAAAGAAACTGTGGGGGGAATAAATGTATAAATAAAAAAAATTTTTAACAATATAAAAAACAATGAAAAAAAAATAAAAAGTTAAAATTCACCCCCCTTTTTTGTCTTTTAAAAAAAAAAAATAAAAAAGTTACACAAAAATGGTATTGCGCTTTCCCATAAAAGCCTGATCTTTTAAAAATATGATGGCATTTTTTCCCTTAGGGTTAAACAACGGTACAAAAAAAAAAATTCCCAAAACCCAAAACTGTGTTTTTTTGGATCATTTTATGTCCCCAATGAAGTTGGAAAAAAAAAGGGTGATAAAAAGTCGCATTTTACCCCAAAAAAGGGGGTACCAAAAAATTTAAGTACACCCCAACCTGCAAAAAAATTTCACCATCATTATTTTCCATGGGTTTAAAAGAAAAAAAAAAAAGGGGTTTTTGGGTTTCGCAAAAAATGGTTTTGGAAATTTCAAATTTAAAAATAGAAAAATGTTTTTTATTATTATTTAAAAGTAAACATAATAAAAAATTTTACATATTGGGTATTGCCGGAATCATTTTCAACCCGAGGATTTCAGATAGCACATCAATTTTTTCAGAAGAGTGAATGCTGTAAAAACCCCAAAAACCCCTGCAAAAATGGCACAAGTATGTTTTTTTAAAGGTTTTCCCCCAACCCACCCAGAAATTTTTTTCCAAATTTTTCCCCGTATATTTTATTGAACAGTCAAAATTTCCACTATTAGAAAGTACATTTCCCCCCAATGTAAAAGCCATCATGTGTCTATGGTTAAAATGGAAAAATTAAAAAATTATGGCTCTTGGAAGGTGGGGGGGAAAAAAAGGGGATGTGGCAACAACAACAACAAAAAATGGGTTGGGCCTTTTCAAGGGGGTTTTTTTTCAGAGTAAATATTCTCCCAAAATTGGTTTTTTAAGTTTTTTATACATTTTGTTATACCATCTTTTGCAAAGGTTTTTAATTTTAGTTAGGGACAAAAAATTTTCTATTTTTTGATATACCCGATAATTTAAAAAGAAGTGGAATTGGTGGGGCCCGTGTCTTTCGTTTTGAGCTTATTTGAAGGGAAAGGGGTTTTTTAAAGGGTTAAAATGGGTTAAATTCAATTTATTGAAATTGGTTTAGATTGCATTTTTAAAATTTTTTTGTTTAAAAAGTGAGACGGAAATCAATGCAGAGCACCAAAACATTCCCTTTTACAACAGGAGGTTGAAGGGCAGAGTTTTAGGGGCCCCCTGCTCTCTAAAATACATTCTTGGAAATCTAATGATGTTTTCCTTATCCTGGTGTTCCTGAGGCAAATTTCCTTTTTTTTTGCTCATTTTTTTGTGTGTAGTTCCCCGAAAAGAGTTAATTTTTACACAGAAAATAGCGAATTTAAAAAAATGAAAATTGGGGTTTATAATGTGCACAGGGGGTTCCAGGGACATATAGTTAAAAAAGGGTTTTTATCCCTTTGCAGGGTTAACAAAAGTTAATATTCACTTTTTATATTTTAGATTTTAAAATTTTTATTTTAGAAATATTTTAACAAAAAGATTTTTGTTTTATTTGCTTTTTTGTTATGAATTAGGACAGCACTGAAATTTTTTAAAAAGTGTTTTTCCTAAAAATTTTCAAATTTTTTGAGTCATTTAATGAAGACGCAAAAAAAGGAAAGGGCCCTCTGAAAGTATTTTATTCATGGGATGGGAATAAGCATTGCCCGCAAGGACTGATTTTTCAAAAAAACGTACAAAAATAAAGCCAAAGGGGCTGTTTCCGGTTTCCCCCAGGTTTTCTTTTAAACCCAAGCATAGAAGTTGAAACCAAAAAGTGAAGTGGTGTGGGTTTTCCTTTTATTTTTCTTTCAGTTTTTCGCGCGACAAAAACTTTTTTAAAAGTCAAAATGGGTTTACCAAAAACAAAGGGGGGGGGTTAAAAAACCCCAAAATTAATTTATTAGGGGGTTTTTGTAGTTTTTATTTCATAACGGTTTAAAGATAAATCAAATAATCCCGGGTAAGGAAGAAATGGACAGGTTTTACTCAAGCCTACCCCAATTACCGGCAGTTAACAAAAATTTTAGTTTCCCAACCCTGCTCAATTTCCTCCCCCTTTTAAAAAAGAAATGGGGCAAAACCCGGGGGCCGAGGGGTTTAGGTAAAGGGTAGGCATGCCTAGGGGGGCCAAATTTTCCTTCCCAGGCAAAAAAGGGGGGCGGCAAGGAGGCTTTGGGAGTGGCGGATTTTTCCCTTTTTGGGGGGTCCCTTTAGGGGCTTTTTTTCCCTAGGGCACCGGGAATAATCTTGCCCCAAGCCCGATTGGGGGGGGTGCTGAAAAATTTTTTTGAACCAAAAGAGATATTCCCACATTTTGGGTTGCGGCAAAGCGAATTTTTGAGACAATTCAAGTCTTTTTTGATATTTTAAATATAACCCCCCTTCCCCTATTAAAAAAAACTTGCCCTTGACCCAAAAAATTCCCGCTTTGAAAATGATTTCCCCCTTTTGTTCCCCCCTTCACCCCATTACTTTTTTTGGCATTTTTAAAAAATGTGTTGTTTCCTTTTTTTAGTTTCTGATTTTAAAAGGTGTTTGGGGAAACTTTTGACTCACTTTTGTAAAATTTAAAACGGGCAGATTGGCCTTAGGGGGGTTTACAGGGGTGCTGGAATTATTGGGTTATTTGTAACGGGTGGGGTTTTCCGAAACGGGCAGGCCTGAGAGGGGGATCCACGGACCACCAAAAGGGCGTGGTATAAGCCACTCCGGGAGTGCAGCCTAAGTAGGCCTGATTTTTTACAGCCTGACGAAAAAGCTTTTTGGGAAATTGGGTTGGATGGAAACTCCCGGGGTGCTGCCCCCGGATCGACTTGCTTTGTGGGGGCAGTTTAAGGTGCGGGCCTGGAAAAAAACCCCAGGGAAGAAAAACTCTTTTAGTCGGGCCCAGGCAGGAAGGTCGGGGACACGGAAAAACCAGAAAAAACACTGGGGAAAAATTCTTCCCTCTAAAGGCTCTAGGGCCCCTATCGATTCGTAGGGGGGTCAAGGAAGGGGCAGGACTTAAAAGGGCAGCGCCCGGTGATAACAAATCCCCCAAAAGGCGCTGGTTCCCCTTTTTTTTTAACAGAAACTTTCCCGTGCCGCCCTTGCAAGCGACAGGACGAGGTGGAGGTTGGGGGTTTCAGAATTGGGGGGGGGAGTACACCCGAGAAATGAAATATCCTCCCTCTTTTTACCCCAAAACCTAACTAAAAAACCCCCGGGCTAGGATTTTAACCTTTAAACTCCCCGGACCTTTCCTTCAACCCTTTCTTTAGTCCAAACCAAAAAAAATTTCTTTTCCCCTTAAAACCCCTCTTTATGAAAGGGATCTCCTTAACCAAAAAAGACATTTTGGGGTAAATTTAAATACAGGAGGGGAGTTGGGAAAGGCCCTTCAGGGGAAAAATCAGTTTAAAAGGGGGGACCGGTCTTAAAATAAGGAAGCGGGGGAAGGAGTCCGGGTGTGCATAGTGGGGAGGGAGGCCGGAGGGTTTTTAGGCCAAAAAGGGGGTTTTTATGTGTCTAAAGTTACCCGAAAGGCCCTGAAACTGGGGACCTACTTGTAGATTGGGGGTTTTTTAAAGGGGAAAATTTTCCCAGCTGAAAGCCCTACCCTGTCTACCCGGAAACCCAAAAAAACGAAAGGGGGTTTTTCTCTTTTTTTCTGCCTTTGGGGAAACTTCATACGGGCGAAAGGCCCGTTTTTTAGGGCTTTGGGGTGTCTTCTTTTCCCTATGGAGGATAGGGCCCCGGATCAGATTGTCCACCTCAGGAACATCAGAGGGAAGCAGAGGGGGAGCCGGGAAGGTGGGCGGGGGGGGGATGTCCCAAACAATGAAGGGGAAAAGGGGAAAACCCCCCCTGGGAGTCTAATTCCAAAAGAATATAGATGCGGGCCCTAAATGATAAAAATTCCCCAAATTCCCTTTTAAGTTTTTTCGAAAAACTACCAGAAAAACCGGATTTTTCCCACCCCGGGGTGTTCCCCCGTCAAACCTCAGAGTAAAAAACCCCATTTCAAAAAATTACCCCTTCCGGAGGGCAGGGCGCACTCGTCAAACCCAAAAAGGGCTTTTTGGGGTTCCCATGGGGGGGCTGTGGAATCAGACCTTTTTGGGGGTACAATGTGCCCAGAAGGGAGTCTTTTCTCCAAAAACCCGAAAGCATGAGAAAGGGGATCAAACAATTTTTATATTCTTCCTCAGATTTGGGAAATGAATTTCAGAGCTGAACTAGGAAAAAATAGGCCACCTGGGTTCCGTGGATTTAGACCCTTGCGCAGCTTGGGAGGTAGGGAGTTCCCTTGGGGGTCTGAAAATAAATTTTCCCCGGGATGACAAGGGGGGCCCCTCCTGGAAAAATTGGCACCACTCCCCAAGGCCCGCTTGGTGGCCATAAAATTTCCCGATCCCCGATGGGGAGTTCTTTTCAGCAAAAAAAAATGGTTTTTGGAAAAGAAACCCCAGGCCGGGGGCTTGCTTTTTTTGGGCCCTTTTTTAGTGAGGAACCAAAACCCCGCCAAACCCAAAGGAAAAGGGTCAACTTTTAAGTGGCAAAGGAAACCGGTATTTAGGGTTTGGGGCCCGAATGGTGCAGAGGGGGGGAAGGCTGATTTTAAAATTACAGAAGGCTTCCCCGGGTCTGGGGCCATAGCCTTTGGGGTTTGGAAAGCTTCTTTGGGGACTGCCACTATTTTGGTCAACCTGTCAGAATAGGGGTTTAACTGCCTATAATAATTAGTGAAAAACCCCCGGAAACGCCCGTAATGGGGCCCAAAAGAACCCATTAAGTCCCCGGCCCCAGGCAGGACGGGTGGCAGTTTAGGGGGGGGTCCCCTCAAACCCACCCCCCGTCCAAAATTTAAAATATCCCGAAATCGGAAAGCCCGGTCTGGTGAAAGACAAAAATTTTTCCCCAAATTGGCAAAAGAGGGGATTAATTTCGCAAACGCCCCCGAACCTGGGGCAAAAAAAAGGAACCCAATTTAGACTCTGGTTTGAGGAGAAAAACCAAAATTTGGTTTATCCAGATAGACAACCCATTCGGTTAACAAGAGATTCTGAATATGTCCCTTTGGGCAAACCTGGGAAAAAAACCCCCGAAGCGTGGAAAAAGGCCCCAAGGGCATAAAAAAAATGGGCCCCTCCCCGAGTGTTGAAAAACCGGGCTTCCCAACTCTCACCCTCATAAATCCGAATGAGATTATGGGCCCCCCGCAAATTAACTTAGAAAATTTTTCTGCCCCCCCGGAACGGGGAAAAGGTTTGGTAATTAACGTTAAGGATACCCATTTTTAATGGTGATCTTTTGGTCTGCAGTAATCGATGCAAGGCACAGGGCCCAAGGGCCCTTTTTTTCAACGAAGGGAAAACCCCCACCCCCGTGGAGAGGTAGATTACGAAAGCCCCTTGAAAATTTTCTTTGGTTTGGCCGACTGGCCTGAGTTCTGGGACAAACAGTGGGTAACCCCCCCCTGGTGAAGTAGTGCCCAGGGAGTGGGTTATAGGGCAATCATAAGGACAATTTGGAGGAGGGGGGCTCAGCCGCTCTTGGGAAGACATCCTAAAGTCCTGAACGCCCGGAGACCCGCAGAGGTTTGGGAGATGACAGTGGAGAAGTGATGCACCCGGGGAAGACCACTAAACAGGAGAATGGCAGTTTTTTCCCCCAAACCCAAAATTCACCCCTCTTTTCAATTAGCATGGGGCATGGCGTTGCAGCCCTGGAAGACCCGGGAAGGGTTGCTGAGGAAGAACAGGGTAACACGAAGTATGCAATTTCTCTTTATTTTTAAAGGGTCCCAAATGAAGGGACACCGGGTTTACTTGAAAGGGAAGAATTACTCAGAAAATTGGAAAAGCCTTAAAAAGTAGAAGACCAGGAGGGTTGGGTTTTAAGCGGACCCCGGAAGGCGTTTCTTAAATTTTCCAAGGGAGCGTCCAAAAAATTCCCGGCTGATCCAAATTCCCGAAAAGCAGCAAATTGGAACGGGAAAGGGATTTCCCAAAAAATAGGTGGTTGTGGGGGGGGGGGGGGGGGGTTTTTTGGGGGGGAGGGGGGGGGGGGGGTCCTGGGGGGGGGGGGGGCCTTTTGGGGGGGGGTGGGGGGGGGGGGTTTGCCTTCCCCTTAGGGATGCCTTTTCCCCCGAAGCCCAGATGGCCCCCATTTTTTCCCGGCGTTGCGGGGCGGTACACGCAACCCCTGGGAAATGTTTTAGGGGGTGGGAAAAGTAGGCAAGGTTCCCCCTCACATCGGGTTGGGGGAAAAAGTACTTGGGAAATCGGTGGCGCTTTATTTACCTAAATGGCCCCTCAGTGGCCGACAGAGAAGGAAGCAGTGGGGGCCAAATAAAAAAACCAAATGGAGCAAGTTAGAGAGCAATGGGTGATGAAGCTTTTCCCGCAGGCTTTAGGGTCCCCACCAAAAATTTTAAACGGCCCTGGGACAAACGGAAGGGTTGTGGCCGGGCGGACACCACCAGGGGGCCACTTAAAATTTGGGTTTCTGGTGTGAGTTTGGTTTAGAAGCTGGCTGGCATCATGGCAGGGTTTTGGGTGGTTTTTTCTGCTGTTTCCGTTACACAAATGCTTCAACGCTGGGTTTACGGATGGTGGTGAAGTCACGACGCTTGGCCCCCGGCACCTTTGGGGGGGGATCCCTGGCCAAATTTTAAACCCGTAATGGTGGGGGTTTTACCGTAGCGGCAGGCCCCGAGATGGGGGATCCCCGGACCAAACCCCAAGCAGTGGTAAAAAGCCAAAGAAGGGAGGGGAGTTAAGTAGGTCCGGTAATTTGCCAAAAAACCACTTTTAAACAGCCCGAACCCCTACCAGATTTTTTTACCCCCCGAACCAATTGCTTATGGTTTGGGAGCTGAGGTTTTAGGGAGGTACAAAAACATGAAAAAAAAAATCGTAGTTCCAAAAGGCCCCACCGAAAAGAAAAAAGGTTAAAAACAGGCGGCAAAAAGGTTTTTGGTTCGAGGAAGAGGCAAGCGACAGGAGCGGGTGAGGGGAGTACAGAACCCAGCCTGAAAAATGAATCGTGGGGGCCACTCGCAGCAGGAGTACAGGGGTGTATATGTTCCCGAGACCCCCGGGATGGGGGTCACAGGGGCACCCTTTTTTAAATTATATTGATGTTTGTGTAGCGGTAGGGTCATAGCCTTTACAGTAAAAGCAACTTTATGTCTTTTTCCTGACTGTGAGATAGGTTTCTATTTTCCATTGTATATTCTTTTTTTGAGTTGATGGGGGTTTGTCTAAGGATTGGTAAGGCATTTTCCCAAAAAATGCAGAATCAGTACTTTTTAAAATCCCCATCACTAGATTTAGTGAGGGGGAAGGGGTATTGGATGTGGACGGGAAAAAGGGTTTTAAATAAGGGTGCCTTTTGGGCCCATTCCTGCCCGATTTACACCCAGAAGCCAAAAATTTTATTTCCCGTCCAACTGACACAGGTGCACAGCTTTTTACAAGAGAGCTCTCTGAAAACCCTTTTAAAAGCCCGCAACTGGTCTTTTAAAAAAAATTCGGATGATTTTAAAGGAATTTTCCCCGAACGACGGTGACCAAATGTCTAATTACCGGGGGAACCCCCCCCTAGTGACTAATATGGGGCCCCGTTCTTCCTCACTAAAATAAAACTTTTAAAAAAATTTTTGAATGGGGCACCCCCCAACATGCAATTTTCTTTATTTAAAACCCATGTGAAGATTTCCGAAGGACATACTTGGGTTTTAGATTAAAAAACGCATCTAAAAACCCAAAAAAGGGCACACCCCCTGGGGTTTTCATCAATTAACTCCCAAGAGCACAGGCCCTTTTTTAGCATTCCTGACCAAGATCTTTTTGTCTCCTGCTTTTTTGCAGCCCTACCTTTTTTATTTTTTCGCTACACACTATTTGAGGCCTGTTTATTTGGCAGGTAACTTTATGCTGGAATTTAATTTAAAAATTTTTTTTTCAGTATGACTAATGCATAAAAAAATCCATCATTGTTATTTAACTTTTTTTTTAACATAATTTTTTAGGTACTATAACGTTTAAAAAACCCCATAATTAAAAATGTACAGGAATTTGGGAATTCTAAGGCATACCCCAACACAAATGCAACTAACAACCCTTAACTAGGCCACAGAGTGCTAGAGTACCCACTACACTCGAAACCCATTGACGGGGATCTGCAAAGAGGGCTCATCACTATTAGACACAATTTTTTTTGTGTGATCAACAGAAAAATGTAATATGAATTTGGGGGACAACCCTTTAAAGTTTTTTTAATCTTGAAAAATGGTGATCGATACAAAAAAAACATTACAAAAGATGCAAAACTTTTTTATATAACTTTCACTTTATTTTCCCCAAAAAACTCTTTCTCATGATTTTCTTGTTAGGCAGACTTTATATCTTTTTTGGAATAAAGGCCCATCACTGTAGGAAAATAGAAGAAATGGGGGAAAACCCTTTTGATTTTTTACAGTCACACTAAAATTGATGTCTTCCATTCTTCGTTCCTTTACAGTTTCCCAAATCAATTTTTCATCAACAGGAAGGGAAAGAACTGTCCCCAAGCTTTTCATTTAAGGTCTTCATTCTTCGTGTTTAAGTTTTTTAGTTTTTGCTTTAGAAGTAAGAAGAATGAGAGCATGGATATATTTCCACATTGGGGCTGTGATTTATTAGTAATAAGGCTAACGGACAATGGAAGCCCATCCTTTTTTCTTTATGGGAAGGCAAAAGTGTATTGTTGTCGTTTGTGGTGTATACAGTGAAGTCCCATAAATATTTGGACAACATTTTTCATGATTTTTTATTCTGTCAAATTTACCACCAATGAATGTGAAAAAAACAATTCAGATGCAGTTAAAAGCTCAGACTTTCTGCTTTAATTCGGGGTTTGAACACAAAAATGATTGAATAAAATATATAAGATCTTAAAGCAATTTTTTTTACAAACAATCCCTTCATTTCATGGGGCTCAATAAGTTATCAGACAATTAATTATTTGTAAATAAAATGTTATTTTTTAATAATTGGTAGATAACCCTTTGTTGTGCCCCAAATGACCTGCCTGAAGTCTTGAACTCATGGCAATCAACCAGGACACTGTGTATCCTCCTTTGTAATGCTATGCGTAGGGCCTTTTACATTGCATGCGTTTTTCAGCTTGCCTGTAGTTCCGCTTTTCGGTTGAAGGTTTATTCTTTTAACAAGTGATAATACATGATCAATTGGGTTGAGATCAGGTGAATGTGACTTGGCCATTCTAAGAATATTCCAATTCTTTGCTTTAATAAACTCATTGGGTTTGCTTTGGCTTTACCTGTTTTGGGTCAGCGTCAATCTTGTATTATGAAATGTCAGACCAATCCCAGTTTGGCATGCATTTAGGCGGGATATGTGAACACATTAAGCGTCTCTTAATATCTCAGGATTTCATTTGGCTGCTTTCTTTCTGTGTTCACATCATCAATAAACCACTAGTGACCCAGTGCAACTGCGCAGCATTTTACCTATGCCCAAGCATACACAGCCTCCACCGAAGTTGTACAGATGATCCCCCACCCCGGTGTTGGTATGTTTTGGATCTATGAGTGTATAACGCCTTCTACCCTCCTAGGCTTTTTTCTTTCCATCATTTCAGGTTGATTTTGGTTCTCATCTGTTCTCAAAGAATGTTTCTTCCAGAACTGTGTTGGCTTTTTTAGATTTTTTTTTGTTTTTTTTAGCAATGTCCAATCTAGCCTTTTTATTCGAGGCTTATGAAGTGGCTTGACCATGCAGTTAACACCTTGTGATTTACTTTCATTTAGTCTTCTCTGTATGGAGATTTGGATATTTGATAGGCTACATCCTGGAGACGTGTTGTTCTCTTGGTTGGCTGTTGTGAAGGGTTTATCTATACCATGGAAAAATATATTATGCATCCATCCACCACTGGTGTCTTTCCAGATCTTTTGTATTGATGAGTTAAACAGTGCTTTCTTTCTTTCTCAGGAATGTACCGTACTATAGATTTTGTCACTTTAATATTTTAGCAATTTTCGGATGGGTTTTTTCTGTTTTTCACAGCCTTAAGGATGGCTTGTTTTCCACCTGTATGGAGAGTCTTCTGTCCGCTTGTTTCTTATACAGCAGTTATCATCAAATGCCAGACCAACCTCTAATCAACTCACAGGCCTTATTTCTGTTTATATTGAGAATACACATTTCGAAGGAATTGCCACACACCTGCCAGGAAACACACTTGGGTTTTTTGTCATGTATTATACTGGGGCTGTTGCAGAAATCTGGCATCTTTTCAGACCGACATCTAGCGCAGCCCAGTTCGCTATAGTTTTAATTTGCCCGCACGCCAATATCAGGTGCAATTGCAGAGCGCCCGCTGTCACTTTGTAATATGCCTGATTTTGGGGGCGTGCGGAGATGGGGGCACTAGAAGAACCTTACTAAGCATTTGTATTTGCTTAGCTTCAGTACGACAATTCCAGGACACATTAATGCTAGAAAAGGTAACACCACTATTCAAGTGGTGAGCCAGAATTTTAGTCTTTAGCACTTAAAAGCGCCTGTTAATTTTTCGACCCGCAGTATGGACGGGTTTCATAATCAAGCGCATTCTACACTATTCTAATGCGCATTTAAAATTGGCGTTCTAAGCACCATAATCATACATGTCGCCTTTGAGCGGTGAATTGTCCAATTACTTATGGTCCATTTAAAAACAGGGTGGCTCCATGTTAAGAGAGCTGTAATCTCTAAAACCTTCATCAGTTTTAAAGTTGATACCTCAAATGAAAGCTGAAAGTCTGGACTTTATGTCATGTCCACTTATATAAAAATAACTTGAAAAAACTTAAAAAAACAAATTGTGTGCTAGTTCCAAATATATATGACCTAACGTATATGTGTACTAGAGTTTCTTTAAAAAGAGTGTTTATTAAAGACCTACTCTTTTATAATTATTTCCAGTTTTCAGAAATCACTCATAGGACTTCCTGGTCACAGCGCAATGGTTATAGGACTCACACAATTAAAGTTCCTCCACACCATTCCAGCCAATAAAACCCTGCTGAACAGCATCACTACCACTCACTACATTGCCAGCAGAGGGTTTTAAACACTAGCGGAGGACACCAGATACCAGCAGAACCCGCTCCGTGACTTCCACAAGCTCCACCGACTCCCGCCCATTAAGGCAGTGTTCCATCTAGCAGTGAGTACAGCCTGATCGCTCGCATTACCGAGGCTACAAGCCACTTAACTCACTATCCGAACACCACCTAAAGCAGCAGAGGGCTAGATAACACACAAGACAGTGGATACCCCAGACATACAGAAAGATACAGTTACCTGCTTGCAGATCCCGGCAACCCGTAAGGGTATGTTCACAACGGCTTATGTAGCCTCATTTTTTACGGTAGCGTACTTTTCACCGACCATTGCGCTTATATGACGGCACACCATGGGCCCGGATGACGGCAGTTTCATGTAGCTCTCATAGAAAGCTATGGAATTACGCGTCACTCCCCACGCGTACAATACGATCGTATTGTACGTGCGGGGGGAGAAAGACAAGTCAATTAGTAGCGGCGAAAAACCCCCGCTGACAATGCTGTTTAGGGGGCCGACCCCCGGCTGGCCCCCCAGCGTTGGAATTACGTGCTGATAGCGCATGGTCCAAAAGACCGGCTTTAATCTGCTGCAATAAGCCATTGAACATACCCTAAGGCTGACAGTGAGTAGGGGCCTCCACTGATTACGGGAGCCACAAGCTATCTAACCTCAGCCAGCCCCGCAAGGACACAACCCCAGAACTCCAAATACGAGCAAACAAGGGGCAGCCCGACACTGATTTTATCCATTCTCTTGCAGCTTTCATGAAAAGGGCGGGTTGAAATTTTTGTTCCACTCCTCAGCTTTCGCCATTCTGCTCTTTCTATGTTATATCCCATCTTATAATGCCTGCAAAAATCCCCTAATCTGCTCTCTCTATTAATAAGCTTCAAGATTTAAAATCACAACAAGTGCCTTTTTATCTCTCAGGTTTAAAACCCCTTTAAAAAACTGCTTCCAATGTTAGCATGAATACTGTAGCTAAGCACAAGCACTGCTGAACCATTTAAAACCCTTTCATACCCCCCAAATCATGCGTGTATTATTTTATACCAAGTTTTCAAAATGGACACAAACAAAAAGGTTAATCTTCCCCTTCCCTTTGTTGATATTTCTTTAAATAACCCCTAGTAACCATTTTCCCGAAAAATGGCTCTCCCTCAGGGACTTTTTTGTCAAAATGATGGACCATTTATCAAAAATCTAAGCCCATACCGTTCCTCAAAAAATTTTAACTAACTCTAACCCTTTAAAGGGTATGTTCACACGGCTTATTTGCAGGGGGGGGGGGGGGGCCGGGACCTCGCCGGCCCCAACATCATTAAACGGCACTAACACCCCTAGAAAAAACATGTACTTATCTCCCCCCGGGCGTATTCGCCGGCAGGGGGGGGGACGTAATCCATGTATAGAACTGTGGGGTTACCGTAAAAATAGGACGTATTCCAGCCCCTAAATTGCGCCTAGGAGTAATTCGGTCTGAAATCGTCCCCATTTTAAGCCGTTGAACTGCCAAGTAAAAATTCCCGGAGAGGAGCTTGGGGATACCTCCCAAAACAGTGTTTTTTTCCAAACGATGAAAAATGGGGGGAAGAGACTTTAACCCATGACGACTTCAAATTTTATTTTTTTCCTTTTTCTGTCCCCCCTCATATGTCTTTAATTTTATCCTCCATTTTTAAGGGGGTTAGTGGGAAAGGGTGCAGTGGTTATTTTAAGTTTTACCCTCTGGGTTATTTTTATTTCCCCTTTCCTGGATCTCTAATAAAGGAAAAAAAGGAGTCCCTTTAGCACATTTCAGGGGGGAAATATTTTTTCCCATTTCCCTCACTTTGTGCAAGTTTTTGTTGGTTCTATGGTATTTCAATGTATTTTATTTTGTTATTTGTTTTTGAAGGAATCATCCTTTCGCAGAGTGTGGTTTCCTCCCGGAGGGCATTATCTAATCTTATATTCTGATGTTTCATTTAAAAATAAACTCTATCGGATAGTCTTATGGAATACCCAAGGGGCTTCACTCCTGGGAAAGCAATTATAAAATTACGCCTTTTAAAAAAAATTATGGGACATCCTTATTAAAAGAAACCCACCGGAAAG
>JAODAL010052061.1:0-26237 GCA_025379985.1 Phyllomedusa bahiana
TATGTCTTTAGGGAATTCTCTACACATAAGTCCCTCTCCTTCCCTTGTCAATATATAGCTATGTATACTCTATCCACATCAATCATTCTTCTTCCCTCGTCCATGTATGTCTCAGTGGTGCTGTTAGCTTTCTTGAATTCCTTGGACCATCTAATTTCATTGTGAAACACAAGTCACTCTCCTAAATTGCTGAACAGTGTGCTGTCCCTTTTTTACTTGTCAATATTCATGTCTTATTGCTCAAAACTCTTAAGTTGCTGTACCCTCTTTTGTATTCCCCTTTTATGGGTACCACAGCCTGAGGCTTTTTGACCTATTCTCCCTGAAAGTGGCAGCGACTTAAGGTTGGGTAGCCCCTGTCACTACCCTTCTAGTTCATGGATTACTTTCCTACCAGGCTTCCCCATTTCTAGTGTTGAGCGATTATTATCGACAAAGTTGAAATCGGCACGGTATTTACGTTGATCGGATTTTTAGATAAACGCGTTAATTTGGGTTTTAAAACTAACAAATCAGCTTACGAATAGAGCAGGGTGAGTTGTGTGTGCATCGTCATAAACTGGATGTGTATGGTTGCGATTGGCTGGAAAAAATCACATGACCTTGTTTTACATAGAACAGCCCTTCCTGTTCAGATCAATGTGTGTCAGTATCTCAAAGCAGTAGGACAAGCTCTTTAAAGAATACTGGATGCTTTAAAGAATACTGGATATTGTATTGCAGACATTGCATTGCAATAGCTTTATTATTAACAGTTTACTGTTGAAATTTTACTTGGATATTGGGCAGCCTTGAATTATATTGGATACAGATCTTTTCTAGTAACTGCAGGTCTATTTGTTTTGGTGCAAAACTCCACTTTGATTATCAGTATACATTTCAGATTGGTGTTCTTTTCCCCTTTTGCCAGTTTATCTTTGTTGATAGAGGTACCTTGCAGTTAAATTTGAATCCAGCAATTTTGTAGTCACCACAGGTTGATAGGGGCCAAAAATACCTTTTATTATCCGTATACATTTATATACGTGTTTTTTGCACTTTTGCCAGTCCAGCTTTGTTGATAGAGGTACCTTGCAGTTAAATTTGAATCCGCATTTGTGTTTTTCACCACGGTTGTTAGTGCCAAAATACCTTTTTTATTTCCGTTATACATTTCAGATACTTTGTTTTTTGTACTTTTGCCCAGTCCGATTTGTTGATAGAGCCACTTGCAGTTAATTTGAACAGCAATTGTGTAGTCACCACAGGTAATTGATATTGCCAAAAATCCCTTTTTATTATCCGTATACATTTCGATTACATGTTTTTTGCACTTTTGCCCGCCCAGATTTGTTGATAGAGCCACTTGCAGTTAATTTGAACCCAGCAATTGTGTAGTCACCACAGGTAATTGATAGGTGCCAAAAATACTTTTATTTATCTATACATTTCAGTTAGTGTTATTTGCACTTTTCCCCGTCAGATTTGTTGATGACCCACCTTGCAGTTAAATTTAAATTCAGCATTGTGTAGTCACCACAGGTGAATTGATGGCCAAAAATCCTTTTATTTCGGTATACATTTCAGATACGTGTTTTTTCGCACTTTGCCCAGTCCAGATTTTTTTGATTAGGCACCTTGCGTTAAATTTCAATACGCATTTTGTTTTGATTTGGGTTTGAGATGCTGTGTTTTTGCCGTCTTTTAATAAGAGCTTTTCAAAACTCTTAACCCTTCCAATTTTTCTTTTGCATGGAGGAAATTGGAGGGGGTTTAAGCGAGAAAAGGGGGGGTGGGACATGGAGGTAGAGGTACAAAGGGGGGGTGCTCCTTCCGGTGGTGACAACATGAAAGCCAGCGGATTGTCGGTTTGCAGGACCTTTCGGCTGTCATCGCTGGGTTAGGGCCCTGGAGTTTAGTTAGGAACGGTCGCCAATCTGTTCTTCAGTGGTTAATGAAACTGATCCGCAGTCTTACCTCCTCGGTCCTCCAGTGGGGCCACAAATGTCATCATCAGATCCGTCCAAATGAAGCAAGGCAGCCCAAATGTAACTCGTGTACCACCATTTGTGGATAATCCATTTTCTTAAGACCTCTTTTGAGCAAAATGGGTTGGGGTCAGAAGGCATGTTAAAAGATCAAGGGGCAATTTGGGATGATTTTCTTTGCTTGACGCCCAGTTTACTGATGCCATCAGAGGAGGAGAAGAAGCGGTCAATCGGCAAAAACCCGGGCGGTCGGCAACGCCTTGCAGTCCTCTTGCTTGTAGCCCGCAGCTCCTGAATGCAGATTTTCAGGACGAGAAGTCCCCTGTGTTGATGATGATTGATGATGACGACATGCGGATATCGTTGGTCTTTTCCGCCGGGGAATTTGCTTGCGAGCGTTTCTTCGTGGACGAGGAGGAAGACGATGGGGTAGTTTTCAATACGGGGTCCCGTCTCAAAAGGGAGGGGGCGGTCACAGAAGTACGCTGATATGATTCCGCCAGCCACGGTCAGCGGAAACCCGCTCCTCGCTTATCGCTGTCAAAAAGGTCCAGGACCTCTCAAGCCTGGGCCTTATTTGAGCAAGCCTCTGATTCACCCAGCGATAATTATAACACATAAGTAGAGGCAAGAATCTTAGGTGTTTAACCACCACCAAAACATGTCTAGTCACATGCAGCGGGAAAGCATGAGTTGAAATGGAGGCAACACTTGGCCAAAAAAGGCCAGATCGGACGCCGGGCTTCCAACCACTGTCCACCCTCTTGTCTCCACCTCATCCTCCTCTGCCCCCACCAAGCGTTCCTCAGATGCCCATGTCTCTCAGAGTCATGATCAGGGATCAGCCTCCGCTTCGCTCCACCGTCGCACCCGAGTACCACCCGCACCACCCGAGAGACCCATCCTACCCCTTCTCCTTCCGCCCGTTTGAAAGACCTGCACGCCGTACAGTGGCCAGTGTGCAGCCAGCCTTCTGTTTTTCCAGGTTTGGGAGCAGAAGAAACACTTTAACCAACCATCCCAAAGCCAAAAGCCTGAATGTCGGCTTGCCCGGCTTTTGGCCTTGGGAAAAGTTGCCTTTCTTTTCTTGTGGACACAGATGGGTTCCGCCACGTCATGACCCTTGCCTGCCCCCCAATACCAGATGCCGAGCAGGATTTCTTTGCCAGAAAAGCCGTCCCTGCCTGGCCGCCAGTGTCATCTAAAATTTCAAGTGTGTTGTCTGCATCTGTGTCCGGAAAAGTCCTCTCCACCGACACATGGACTAGTAAGCATGGCCCAAAGGCCCCCTATTCTCTGTGACAGCTCACTGGGTGAGCTGGGTGGATGTCTCTGGGGGTGACGGTGGCTCTCAGGCTCGGCGCCTGCTCTTCAAAATCGCAGGGATGGTGCAGGGCTCTTTTCCCCAAGTCCTCTGGTGGCATCACGGGTAGTGTTGAGCGATTTTTATCGACAAAGTTGAAATCGGCAAGGTTTTTATGGTGATCGAAATTTCCAGATCATGCGATAATTAAGGTTAAAATCTGTGCATCATCTATTAAGATCGCGCCTATTTCGGCGCTTCCTGTAATTTTGGCGGCCAGCAAATCAGATTACAGAATAGAGCAGGGTGAGATGGGATGTGTATAGTTGCGATTGGCTGGAAAAATCACATGCCCTCGTTTTACATAGAACAGCGTTTCCTGTTTCAGCCTCAGTGTCTCTCAACGTCTCATAGGGATAGGACCGGGCGCTCTGCCTGTGGCCAAACAGCTCAGCGAAATTAGTCTATTTCTGCACAGAAAAACCCTTTTACTATTAGCTGTGATCCTTCCAATTTAGTTAGATTAGAGATTTAAAGATTTTATGTAGTTAGTAGAGAATTTTAAGCAGCAATCTACCGCTGTAAATTCACGGCGGGGGGGCAAGGGGGGGGCCCCCGCGGGCGACACAGACAAGATTTTATCTATAAAGAACACTGGATAAAGTTCACCAAGACTTAGTGTAGACATTGTAGTGGAATTTTCTTTATTATTAACAGTTTGCTATTGAAATATTTCTGGATATTGGGCAGCCTGAACTTATATTGGATACACATCATTTCTAGTAACTGCGGGTCTCTTTGTTAGCTGTAAAACTCCACTTTTATTTATCAGTATACATTTCAGATAGGTGTTCATTTTAAAATTTTACCCATTACACCTTGGACTGTTGATATATCCCCCTTTGCAGTTAAAATTTTAAATACAGCAATCTTGTAGTCAGCACAGGTTGTTTGTTGCCAAAAATATCCGTTGTATCGTACGAAAAATCATCATTTTACGTGTTTTTTGACTTTTGCGCACCCAGCATTGTTCATTGACGCAGCATCCACGTAAATCTTAAAACAAGCACTTTTATTACCACAGGGTGAATTGAAAGGTGCAAAAAATACCGTTTATTATACCAAAACATAACAGTTACGTGTTTTTTGACTTTTGCGCCCCCAGCATTGTTCATTAAACGCAGCATCTACGTAAATTTTAAAAACAGCAATTCTGTATTCACCACAGGTGAATTGAAAGGTGCAAAAATACCTTTTATTATATCAAAACATAACAGTTACGTGTTTTTTGATTTTTGCGCACCCAGCATTGTTCATTGACGCAGCATCTACGTAAATCTTAAAACATCAATTCTATATTCACCACAGGTGAATTGAAAGGTGCAAAAAAATACCGTTTATTATACCAAAAACATAACAGTTACGTGTTTTTTTGACTTTTGCGCACCCAGCATTATTCATTGACGCAGCATCTACGTAAATTTTAAAAACAGCAATTTTTATATTCACCACAGGTGAATTGAAAGGTGCAAAAAATACCGTTTATTATATCAAAACATAACAGTTAGTGTTTTTGACTTTTGCACACCCAGCTTTGTTATTGACGCAGATCTACGTAAATCTTAAAACAGCAATTCTATAGTCACCACAGGTGAATTGAAGGTGCAAAAAATATACTGTGTATTATACGAAAATATAACAGATACGTGTTTTTTGACTTTTCCCGCACCCAGCTTTGTTCATTGACGCAGCATCCACGTAAATTTTAAAACAGCAATTCTATAGTCACCACAGGTGAATTGAAAGGTGCAAAAAATACTGTGTATTATACGAAAAAAAATAACCCAGAATACAGACATAACAGACTCCTTTTCCCGGCACTTTTTAATCTGGGGGTAAAAGGACAGGTTTTTAATGGTCATACTGCGGTCCAGGACAGGTATAGTCAATGTCCAGTGAAACTAAAATGGTGGTTGAAAGACTCCTTTTTGCGGCACTTTTTAAATCTGGGGGTCATGCAGGTTTGGGGCTCATGCTGTGTTCCAGGACAGGGAAATTCAATGTCCAGTTCAAGTAAATGATGGTTCAAATCATTTCTACCTTTGGCACTTTTTAATTTGTGGGGTGATGCAGGTTTAAGGGTCAGGTGTGGTACCCAAGGGCAGGGATGTGAATGGTCTGTGACTTTTTTTCTGTGACTTTTATTAAACCCAAGTGTGTTGGCCTAGATGTAGCACGTATCATTTGACTGTTGTGGATGTTAATTTCAGCTTCTCCCGCCGTGTTTGGGGGTAATAATGAAGGTGTTGTTGCTCTCCCATAGACGTTAATGGTCATCGCTCATAACAGATGCTCACTATCGAAAAACCTTATCGATAGCGGCCGACTATCGACTATCGATCGATCTCGATAGCCAACGCAATAGCTCAACACTAATCACGGGCCCAGAGAAACCAGGCCGTGTTGAAATTAATTGTTTGGAGACCGTCCCCCACACAGGTCAGGAGCTCGTGGACGGCTCTCCGCAACGAGACCGAGCTGGCTGGGTGACAAGAACCATGTGCCTGGCAAAAGGGGGTGTGCGATAACGGTTGGGAAATCTGCTGGCCGCCCATAAGATCGGTAGGCTGGAGCACATCCCTTGCCCGGCACATGTCATGAACCTCGTCGTCCAGAAATTTCTAAAGCACTACCCGGTCTGGACTGCCTGCTGAAGAAGGCTCGATGTCTGAGTTCGCATTTCCCGGCGTTCGCACCCTGTTTCCCCCCCGCTTGGCTGCGTTGCAGCGTCAGCTCGGCCTCCCCGTAACCGTTCAATTGTTGACGTGGCAGCACGCTGGAATTTTCCACCCCCACATGCTCCAGCGATTGTGGGAGCAGCGCAATGCCATTACGCAGTGGGAAGTGACACATGGCCTGAAAAGCAGGGACTCGGGTGTTGAGCCACCGAGAGTGAGGAGGCAGGTGAAAGAGCTCTGCACCATCCTTGCCAGTTTTGAAGAAGCCACCAAAATGGTCAGTGCGGACGATACCCTTGTCAGCATGAGCATTGTGGTGATCTTATTTCTGGAACGATCGTTGGACACTCTGAAACATCAGGTCCCACCAGCGACGGAGGAGGAGACGGACCAGATCCCGGACACGGAGCCTTTCTCTCGTCGAATCCACAAGGCCGACAGTTTTCTCAATTTTTCGGTCTTCATTAGGCAGTTGTTGGGGGTCCAGGGCTAGTGCAAGGCGGCGCATCAGCTCTCGGGGTTTGCATCATCTGAGGCACGTCAGGGCTGTGTCGAAGCTGTGCCGTAGGAAGCTGAGGAGGGGGAGGAGGTATTCCTGGGACACCGACGTTACCGAGCCCTGCCTTGGAAAGAGGTTGGCGCAAATTTGAGGTGGGGGAGGAAGATGAGGAAGATGAGTTTGCTAGTGCCCCTCGACCAGAGGCTTGGGGAAATCAAGGCTCCATCTCTCACATGATGTGCTTGGATGCTCCATTTCCTCCAAATGATCCTCGCATTAAGGCCATCAAATGAACAACAGTTACTGATTGGCCACCCTCATGGATCCCCGATACAAAAAAAACTCAGCATTTTCCCTTCCCACCACCCAAATAGAGAGTAAAATGCAGGAAATGGAGGGCCTTGCTGATTGATCAACGGGAGGACATCTGTTGCGTCTGCTTCACGTTCTTCAATTGTCCGCTGGAACACGTCAGCGCGTGACGGCAGTAGGGTGCCAAGTAAACCGTAGCGGCAGCAGCAGCAGCAAGCAACAGTGGCAGAACCTAATGGGTGACCTCTGGCAATCTTTATTTACCACCTCACCAACGCATGCAATGCAGGGGCACACATCCAACACACAAAGCCCAGCTTAAATCATGGTGAAACAAACTATCTGCGTCTCAACACCGATGTTTTTGTATGTGTTCGGGACCCAATAGACTTCGGGTATCCAAAATGGACGAATGCCCCGAGCTCGCTTGCCATCCCATAGGGTGTTGCCCTGCCCAGCAGCCAGCGTCATATCTGAGCGGACCTTCAGCACAGCTGGAGGATCATTACAGACAAACCCCATCCGGCTTTCCAAAAGTTATGTGGATCGTTTGACTTTCATCAAGTGAATCAGGCAGGATCTCGGGATGATGTTGGGGCCCAATTGCCGAGGTCACCGATTAGTTGTCTGTCTACTTCACATTCCTCCAAACAGAAATGGTCCTCTTGAAAACTTTTTTTTAAAATGATCATTTCTTACTGCAATTTTTATTCTCTTTTCCCCAAACAGTTCATTTTGCTGGTTTTGCTGTGAGGAGACTGTAAAAGACAGCAAGGTTTCATGACAACACCGTTTTCCCATTTACTCTTTATCTTTAGAAGTTTTCACATTGTCAAGGGTTTTGGGGTCTTTGTTGCTGTGAGATACAGCTATAATTATGGCCCTTTTGGGAAAACAGAAATGTGCCCCCCTAAGTGGCATTTTTCCCCCACAATTTTTAACAGTGGCTGAGAAGCCCTTTTTTATAATTTTTTGGGTCATGCTGTTTGAAATGCAGCAACACTACGGATCCTATTCAAAAAAAATGTTGTTTCTAACAGACATTTTGTTCTTCACAATTGTCAAAAGTGTCCAAGGGCAATGCTTGAATTTTTGGGGCATTTTGCTGTGACATGCAGCTATTACTACAGGTCTATTATAAAAAAAGTTGTTTCTAACAGACATTTTTTTCTTCACAATTTGTCAAAAGTGGCTCAAGGTCAGCTTTGAATTTTTGGGGGCATTTTGCTGTGACATGCAGCTATACTACAGGTCCTATTATAAAAAAAAATTGTTTGTAAAAGACATTTGTTCTTCACAATTGTCCAAGAGTGCTCAAGGGTGATGGTGCTGTCAGAAACCAGGAATGGTAGGACACTGTTAATGGACACATATTGCAAAATGACTTGTTTTTGCAAGATCTTTAACATAGTAGCAATACCTGTTTTGAGACAACCCATTTAATACAAATAAAAAAGAGAAACAAAGACAAGGGGGGGATTCCATCCTTTTTTAAAAATGTGTTTTCTAGAATTAAACTACTAAAAAACTTGCTGTACAAAAATAGCTGGTAAAAAAAATTCCCTGAATTGTACAAGGGAGGTACGGGAAAGACTTGACCAGATGTAGGTTATTCAGAGGACATGGAGTATGGGCACGGACAGAGAACAAAGAACAGAGACAATTTCCTCCAGCACGTTGAGTAAAATGAGAAAAGAATGCCAAGAAAAAGGGCACCTGGGTGTAACAGGAGCGTTAACCACCAGTATTTCCAAGTGAAGCTCAATTGGTCCCCACTCATACGGGGAGGCAAGCGCTACCCAGGTCTTGGGCTGTGTACTGAGGAAGGCTGGAGGTCTACTCACACTTCCGTACTCTGCTTCAGCACGACTGTTTTCGTTCTGCTTCATAAGGGATTTTTACTGTGTAAATAGATGGCGGACGCCAGCCTGGGCTTCACCGCACCCACTGTAATCCGGCCCGGCAGCTGAACCTGCGTGTTAATAGATGACGACGCTAGCCTGGGCTCTCACCGCACCCAATGTAAGTCTGGCCCCGGCAGCTGGACCTCCTGTTAAAATTTGGGTGACGGCAGCAATGGCTCTCACTGTTAGGGGGAATCAGGAGAGCTTCAAAATCTCTCAAAAAAATCAGATTTTGAAAAGGTGATTTCTGTGAGGTTAAGTAGTGTCAAAAAGGACCCCAGGGTGGACACAAATTGCACAATTGAGGCTTAAAATTTTCTGGGGGTGGAGTCACTATGGGGTCGCATCATTTGATCTCCAGGGGAGTCTGTCCCTAATCACTGAAGAAGGATTTGGAGGAAAAATGAAACCATTGAATTGATTGGCTGAATCACTCTCAGAAGCAAGGGGGCAAATGTCTTCTCAACTAAGAAGTGTTTTGGGGATGAGTAGGACATTTTTATTCTTATGGGGTGTGGGGGACGAATTAACAAAATTTTACACGTTAAAAAATACCTTTAAAAACTGCAGGGAGGGGTTGTATGTTGTATGTTATCCCCACTTGAAAAAAAAAGCAAAATGAT
The DNA here is from genome assembly GCA_025379985.1 of Phyllomedusa bahiana. Taxonomy (NCBI): domain Eukaryota; kingdom Metazoa; phylum Chordata; class Amphibia; order Anura; family Hylidae; genus Phyllomedusa; species Phyllomedusa bahiana. The sequence continues at coordinate 9,347 of JAODAL010052061.1, forward strand.
AAATAATGTAAAAACTATAAATAAAACTTCCCTAAATAAATTCTGTAAACCCAAAAGTCAGTTACCAAAAATATACTATATGACAGTACTGTACAAAATAGCAAAGTGCCACTTTGTGATCTGTAGGTCAAACAGGTTTGGGGTTCATGCTGTGGTACAGACAGGTATAGTCAATGTCCAGTGAAACTAAAATGGTGGTTGAAAGACTCCTTTTTCCCGGGACTTTTTAATCTGGGGTCATGCAGGTTTGGGGCTCTGCTGTGGCCCCGGACAGGGATAGTCTATGTCCCGTGAAACTAAAATGGTGGGTTCAAGACTCCTTTTTGCAGCACTTTTTAATGTGTTTGGTCATGAGGTTTGGGGCTCATGCTGTGGCCAGGGACAGGTATTGTCAATGTCCAGTTCAACTAAAAAGGTTTGTTCAAAGACTCTTTTTTACGGCACTTTTAATCGGTGGGTCAGGACAGGTTTAATGGTCATACTGCGGGACAGGACAGATATAGTTAATGTCCAGTTCAACTAAAATGGTGGTTCAAGATCCCTTTTCCCCGGGACGTTTAAATTTGGGGGTCAGACAGGTTTATTGGTCATACTGCGGTCCAGGACAGGTATAGTCAATGCCAGTTTAAATAAAATGGTGGTTGAAAGACTCCTTGTCCTAGCACTTTTTAATCTGTGGGTCAGACAGGTTTAATGGTATACTGCGGTACAGGACAGATATAGTTAATGTCAGTTCAACTAAAATGGGGGGTTGAAAGACTCCTTTTTCCGGCACTTTTTAATCTGGGGTCATGCAGGTTGGGGCTCATGCTGCGTTCCCGGAAGGATATCAATGTCCAGTCAAGTAAAATGATGGTTCAAATCATCTCGCCTTCTGGCACTTTTTTAATTTTTTTGGGTCATGCAGGGTTTTAAGGGTCTGCTGCTGTGGTGCAAGAAAGGGATAGTGAATGGTCTGTGAGTTTTTTTCTGTGGCTTTTATAACCTAAGTGTGTTGCTTAAGATGTAGCATGTATCCATTTGACTGTTGTGGGTCTTACTTCCAGCTTCTCCATCCCTGTTTCGGTGTAAAAATGAAGGTGTTGTTCCTCTCCCATAGACGTTAATGGTCATCGGCGATAATCTATTATCGACTATTGGATATCTTATTGATAATTGCCGATATCGACTATCGACCCGATGACGATAGTCAACGTAATCGCTCATCACTAATTAACATACCTAGAGATGGGAAGATGGGAAGTGGAATTCGTTTAGAATTTCAGGAAAACTTCGGTTCTGAACGAATTCGAAGTTTGGGGACATCGGGGTTTAACGAAGTGTGCTTTTGATTGATAAATGCTGCGAGCACTTGGCCGTTACATGTGGCAAGAACTTGGGAGGAAGAAGGGCATAACCTACATTCATGTGCAGAGATAAAAGCCAATCAGAGAACCCGGGGGGATTCTGTGACGTCACCGCACTATATAAGTCCGGGCGCGACGCTGGGAGCTCATACCGCTCTCACTGTACTGATTAGGGAAGGTGCTGCCGTGGCTGCTTGTCTCAGAGACTGCTTCTCTTAACGTTCTATTTCTGATTTTGTGGGGTATTCAATCTGAAGTCCAGTGTGTGTCCAGTGCAGCTGCATATACATTTTAATGTTATCTGCTCACAGCCCCATTGAATATCCAAGGGGGATCTACGGCTGTTCCTTTTTATTCATTTAAAGAAACAAAACATTTTTAAAAAATACCCAAAAACCCCTTCATTTTTCTGCTTTAAATTTTTTTCACAATTTTGCATCCCGGGGGTTAAATTTAAGGGTTTTTCTGGGGTGCCCGTGGGGGACTTTAAAAAAAAACATTTATTTTACCGCCAAAAAAGACATTTTTCTGGGAGCAAATTCCAACCCAAACGAAGGTTAATTACAAGTTTTTTCCTTGTTGTGTACGTAAAAAACGCTATTGTAAAAATTTTCTACAAAACTCGAATTTTTTTTTGGTTGCTCAATTATTTTGGGCCCTTTTACATCCAGGGGGTTTAAATTAAACGTTGTCCTGCTGATTGGTGGGCTAAAAAAACCCTTTTATTTCACCCCCAAAAAAAAAATTTTTTCTGTTCGCATAATTCACAAACAAGCTTAAATTTCAAGTTTTTTTCTTGTTTTGTTTACTGTTGAAAAAAACCCCAATTGGGAACACCTACAAAAACTCGAAGTTTTTTGTTCAAATTTCTTTTGCCGGGAATTTACCTTTTAGGGTTAAAATTTAAACGTTGGTTTTCTTTTGTGGGGGACTAAAATAAAACCGCCTTTTTTCAAACCCCCAAAAAAAACATTTTTTTTTGTAAACTAATTCACAAGCGAAGGGTTAAATTTAAAAATTTTTTTCTTTTTGTGTACGAAAATAACGCAATTTTAACCGCCCACAAACTGGGAATTTTTTCTGCTCAATTCTTTTTCGGGGTTTAAAATCCAAGGGGTTTAAAAAAATTTTTTCTGCATTGAACTTTAGTAAAAGAAAATTTTTTTTTTTCCCCCGCCACAGAAAAAATTCTGTCAAAATTCCCAAAAAGAAAGGGTTTAATTAAGCCTGTTTGTGCTTTTATATTCAGTTAAAAAAAAAACAGAGTTTTTTTAACCCCAAAACAAGTCAATTTTCCTGCCTTATTTTGGGAGGCCCCAATTTTTTATCCAAGGGTTTTTCCCAAGCTTCTTAGGGGTTCATTTGGGGTCCAAAAACGGGGTGTGAAATTTTTCATATACAATTCTTTTAAACAAACAGTGCTGTACATGTTAGAACAAAAAAAGTAAATTTAGACAGAAGGGGGGAGGGGTCTTCCCTGCGAGGGGGCAGGGCACAAAATTCCCCCCCCCAGGTTTTGGGACAGCAAGGGGACCGGGAGACGGGGGGCACTCGGTTAGGCCCCAACGCCGCGTCATCTAGCGGCCCTGTGCTGATTAGCAACCCAAGGGTTCTTGATTGGTTGACTAGGTCATCCACTTCCTCCCAGATGACATCTGACAACCCCAGCCAAGAGTCGGTGGGAACGTCAGACACAGCCCTTAGTTGGCATGGCCCGGGAGCGGGTCAGCGGCCCTCACCTGTCCTCAGCCCGCCTCTTTCCCATCCGGTTCCCTCAGCCAGAGATCTACTATGTGGTCTGGGCTCAGCGCCACTATATAGCGAGGATGAACAATTTGAGGAGGGCAGTCAGCAGCTACTTGGCAGCGAAGAAATGGAGCCAATATCCCCTGCTTCTTGCAGTAGGCAACAAAGTATAGATGTGGAGAGTGGAATGGGAGGTCATATTGTGAGTGGTCAGCCTCTGCATACCAAGACCGGTGATGAGGACAGCAGTGACGATGAAACACAAATAGATGATGATGTAGCCGACCGCACTTGGGAGCCGGGTGAGGCAAGGGCTTCATCATCGTCAGGAGAAGAGGGCGTCAGCTTGTGCGTCAGGCAGCGGCGCAGCCAGCAAGTGGGTTGTGTGGCCGTGAGTCAGCAGGGTAGCAGCAGTGTGAGGTCAGGGACCAAGCGGCAACGGGGTAAAAAACCCCCTTCACAGGTCCAAGAAAGTAGCGACACAGGGGCTCAGCGAGGCAGCGGCGGTAATAGTCACTCAGTGTGGAGCGTTGGCGGTAAAAACTGATACTCGGCGTTGTGGCAGTTCTTTGCTAAGACACCGGAGGAGCCGAATATTGGTATATGTAGAATCTGTGGGCAGAAAGTGAAGCGTGGCCAGGGAGCTAACGTTGGCACTACGGCCCTGCGTCAACACATGCAGCGACACCATCCGGTGCCCTGGGAGAAACGTGGCTCAGATGTGGTGGTCCATCCAGCCGCCGCAGCAACAGCATCAGCAGCGGCTAGTGGCATGCATGCCATTGCAGCCAGTCAAGGCTCCACCACCTCTGCAGAAGGGAATTGTTTCTCTTTGACATCATCTCCCGGTCCAGATGCTCCTGCTCCTCGCTACTCATGGCGCCAGCAGTCGTTCAGCGAGGCAATTGCAAAGAGACAACAGTATGCATCCAACCATCCTAAGGTGCAGCAGCTGACCGTGCTGCTGTCCAAGTTGTTCGTGCTGCAGTCCCTCCCTTTCCAAATGGTGGACTCTGCACCGTTCAGAGAACTAATAGCTTGTGCCGAGCCGAGATGGAGAGTTCCAAGCCGTAATTTCTTTTCCAAAAAGGCAGTACCAGCACTTCATAAATATGTAGAACAGAAGGTGGGCCAGTCCTTGCGCTTATCGGTTTGTTCCAAGGTGCATGGCAGCGCGGACGTCTGGAGCTGTAACTACGGTCAGGGCCAGTACATGTCCTTTACGACCCACTGGGTGAATGTGCTTCCGGCCCAGGCACACCAAGAACTTTGACAGGAGACGCCGCTTTCTCCTCCACGTTGTCAAACGGTGGCTCCTGCGCCAATGTCCGCCTCCTCCTCCAACACCCCCACCACCATCTCAGCCTCCACAAGTACTGCTCCAACATACCACATGTGTAGGGCACAGCGGTGTCACGCAGTTCTACACCTGGCTTGCGTCATGCAGCAAGAAATCGATGTGTGGCTTTCTCCGCGCCAACTGCAAATCGGAACCATGGTGACGGACAATGGGAGTAACATGGTGTCCATGCTGCACTGAGGAGGGATGCTCCATGCACCCTGCATGGCGCATGTGTTCAATCTGGTTGTGAAAAGGTTCCTGAAGTCTTCCACCGATCTTCAGAACATTCTGAAAATGGCCAGGAAACTGTGCATGCACTTCATCCATTCCTACAAAGCCAGGAACACCCTGCTCGAGTTGCAGCGGCAGAACGGCCTCCCCCAACACACTCTGATATGCGATATTTCCAACCTTTGGAATTCCAGCCTGCACATGTTGGACCGACTGTATGAACAGAGAAAGGCCATTAACGATTTTTTGAAGATCCAGGCAGACAGGAGTACTCCCCTGTGTAACTTTGATATCAGCCAGTGGCAGCACATGTGTGACACCTGCCGTTTGTTGAGGCCATTCGAGGAGGCCACGTTATTTGTCAGTCACCAGGATTACGGGATTAATAACGTCATTCCACTGCTTCATGTCCTGGTACAGATGCTGAAAAATCTGTCTGGGCAGGGGACTGGAGACGTGGCGACTACATCTCGCGGCCACATGAGTCCGGTGGGGACTGAAATGGAGGCGGAGGAGGACATTGGAGCAGAAGCATTGTCTGGTGAAATGAGTGGATTTTCTACCCAGGTGACAAGAGAGGAGGAGCAGGAGCAGCTGGAGGGGGTAGATGGAGATGAGGAAGACGAGGCAGATGACCCGCAAGCACCGTGGCAGTATACAGTGGAGATGGAGGCAGGGAGCCCCTCGGAGTCACTTGTGCAGATGGCCCGCAGCATGCTGATTTGCATCCGGCAGAGGGATGACTTCTGGCTCTTCACCCTATTGGACCCTCGCTACCGGTCCAAAATGGGAGCCTTTTTCCCAGCTATTGAGAGGGAGGACAAACTCAAATACTATAGAAAAATCCTCTGTAGTCAGATGGCCGCTGCCTATGTGCGGCATCGTCCCTCCTCTGACAGGTCTGCCCGGGGGGGGTCTTCAGCGCTCACGTACTACTGCCGCGGCTGCGGGGGGAAGGTGGGGGCGGGGGGGTAGGAGCAGTACCAGCTCCATCAGCAGCAACCTAAGTCTGGAGTCACTGATGAGCAGCTTCCTTCACCCGCCTAGTGAGGAGGGCAGTCGCCAGCAGCAGCAGGACCTGGAGGAGACCCTGAACCAACAGGTGGTGGCCTACTTGGAAAGCACTCTGCCCAGGGCCGTCTTAACTGCATTATGGGCCCCCAGGCGGAGCTTTGCACTGGGCCCCCACTCCAACACAACCACTCACAGGAACATCCAGCGTCATTTCCTTGTCGGAATTCTGCTTACAATCACGGAATTGCTGATGAGGAAACTGCGCTGTTCTGGCGCTGACGCTGTTAGTAAAACATGTAAATAATTAACAGACTGAGTTCACACAGCATATAGCGTCACACACAGTTACATGGCCCTGTACGCCTGCTGTTGAAAGTACGCACTGGCCAGTGCTTACTTCGCACAACGCTCCAGCCAGGCCTACATTCAACTTAACTTTCCCACAGTAAGCACCAGGGAATATGCTGTGAAATTAAAGCACTAGGGGCCACATGAAAACTGTCTAGATCTAAAATTCGCTTTGTTGCCCATAACAACCAATCAGAGCTCCCATTTCATATAGTGCTCTGGAAAAATTAAAGGGGAACTCTGAGTAGTTATGGACATCAAAGAAACCTTTATATTTAGACAGGTTTCATGTGGCCCTTGGTGATTGCTATGATATTACTGTATTTGCAGGGCGTACTTCGGGCGCATTGCAGCGCAATAACGCCCCAAAGTATGCCCTGCAAATATGTTGTGTGAACATACCCTATTTTTATTTATTTTATTTTTTTTACTCAACACTGATTTGAAATTTGTGCCTGTAAGCACATGCACCATATTGTCCCATTGTTTTCAATAGTAATACGTACCACAGGTCACAATATGAACTGTGGCATGTATTCAAATTGAAAACAATGGGACAGGGTAGGTACCTTTTTGATGCGTATTTAGGGTATGTATGATTTTTTTTGCATGCATTTGTAGCATGGAATGCGGCTGAATCTATGAACCTGTTTTACTGTGGGTCATAGATTTAGAGCTTTCTAACTACAAAAAGACACTTCTGGCTCAGGTAAAGCCCTTGTAAGGGTCTCTCCCTGTTCCAGCAGTAATGCGCCTGGATTTGCCGCACTGAAGCTATAAATGTGCAGCTTCGTACGGTTGTAGTGAGACGCCTCCAGCGCACCCCCGAAATCAGGTGCAGGTGCTTTGTAATGGGCCTGATACAGGCATGTGGCAGGTTTAAAAATAGAGCGAACAGGGCTGCGCCAGTTTTCGGACTGAAAAAACGTCAGACTTCAGGCACAGCCCCGTTCATACACTTTTAAATCTCCTGCTAGTCACTCCGGGGTACATTACATCGTGCCTGTGGCTCTTTGTAATGTGCCTGATCTCGGGGGGTGTGCGGGAGGCGGGGCGCACTAGAACCGTATGAAGCTACACATTTATAGCTTCAGTACGGCATTTCTAGGCACATTACAGATGGAACAGGAAGAGCACTTTCAAAGTGGTATACCTGAGCCAGAAATGGCGCCCCAGCGCTAGAATGCGCCTGATTTATGACCCACTGTAGAGCAGGTTCATACATCAGGTGCATTCTAGCCTAATTTTTAGGCGCATGAAATTTGGCATTCGCATGCCAAATTTCATGCATGTTGCCCAAAATGTGCATTTTACACAGCCATACAAAATACAGCCATACATTCAGCTACACTCACACACATTTACACACAAATATGCACACACTCACACAGATGCAGGGAGTCTAACCTGTACACTCCAGGGACACAGGACACAAAGATTTGCTTGTAGACTTGTGCTGATAATATCAGCAGCTGCTGCACAGGAAAGCGCACACACAGGAGGGGGCACAGCACCAACTGATGGACGGCCCTGGCTGCCTGCTGTGAGCAAAACTTATCTCCTCTCCGGCCATGCTGTCAGTGCGTCCCCTCCTCCTGCTCCTTGACCCGACACACAGCCAGAGCGGCTGAATAGGAAGGCACTTCACTCTGTAATCAGTGAAGTGCAGGCAGGGACCGCGGTGCCTGGCCACAGACAGGCAGGGGAAGCTCAGTAATGCTGGCGGTATTCATTCACTGGGCAGGGCAGGCAGCCACCCGGATGGGCCCCCTATGTGTGTGGGGCCCCCGGGCAGGTGCCTATTGTGCCAAATAGGAAAGACGGCCCTGACTCTGCCACCCCAGTTAGAAGATCCGCTGGGCTACTGGGCAGCCAAACTGGATGTGTGGCCGCAACTTGCCGAGTTTGCAGTGCAGAAGCTGTCCTGCCCGGCCAATAGTGTGGCATCAAAGCGGGTGTTCAGTGCGGCGGGGGCCATCGGCCAGGATTTCCACACACCAATGCCTTAGGCGTCAGACTACATCAGCCATGACGCCTCACCCAAACTGTGAGAAATGAGTCTGGGTTCAAACTACCTGCCTCAGCCACTATTCTGATGCCGCCACCCGCCTGATGCCACACATCTGCTGACAGTTTCTCCATCTTCCACCAACCATCTTTACCAGGGACTGGTATTGTCACCCACCTCCACACTCTGTCATTGTGCCACTTTATGACCTCATGCTGCTGCTGCTGTTGCTGGTGCTGTGACATCCACACTGTGTCATTGTGCCACTCTCTGACCTCATGCTGTTGCTCCTGCCACCGTCACCTCCACTCTCTGTCAATGTGCAATTCTGTGGCCTACTCCTGTTTTTGCCACCTCTAGAATGTAATTGTGCCACTGTCTGACCTCATGCTGCTGCTGTGACCTCCACTCTCTGTCATTGTGCCACTCTGTGGCCTACCACTGTTTTGCCACCTCCAGAATGTCATTGTGCCACTGTCTGACCTCATGCTGCTGCTGCCGTGTCCTCCACACTGTCATTGTGCCACTCTGTGGCCTACTACTGTTTTGCCACCTCCAGAATGTCATTGTGCCACTGTCTGACCTCATTAGCTGCTGCCGTTACCTACACACTGTCATTGTGCCACTCTGTGACCTACTACTGTTTTTGCCACCTCCAGAATGTCATTATGCCACTGACTGACCTCATGCTTCTGCTTCTGTTGATGCCGTCAACTCCACATTGGTCATTGTGCCACTCTTTGGCCTACTACTGTTTTTCCACCTCCAGAATGTCATTGTGCCACTGTCTGACCTCATGCTGCTGCTGTCGTGAACTCCACACTGTGTCATTGTGCCACTCTGTGGTCTATTACTGTTTTGCCACCTCCAGAATGTCATTGTGCCACTGTCTGACCTGATGCTGCTGTTGCTGCTGCCGTGCCCTCCAAACTGTGTCATTGTGCCACTCTCTGACCTCATGCTGCTGCTGCCGTCACCTCCACTATCTGTCATTGTGGCACTCTGTGGCCTACTACTGTTATGCCACCTCCAGAATGTTATTGTGCCACTGTCTGACCTCATGCTGCTGCGGTGGCTGCTGCTGTGACCTCCACACTGTGTCATTGTGCCACTCTGTGGCCTACTCCTGTTTTTGCCACCTCCAGAATGTCATTGTGCCACTCTCTGACCTCATGTTGCTGTGGCTGCCGCCGTCACCTCCACACTCTGTCACTGATGTTGCCACCTGAGCCCTCAACTTGTTTTTTTCTAGCTGTCGCTGCCATGACTTTATCAGGCTACATTCCCGCTTCAGTTTTTTGGTCAGTTTTGCCCTCTTAAGTGCCCAGGGAATTTTATAGTGAAGCGATTCTAAGAGCGGTGGCAGTCATGTGCGTGTCATACTAAAACACAACATTGTATGAAGACCAAACCAAGCTCCCTCTGTATATTTAAGCATGGCACAACGTTGTACAGCACCCGGCAGGCTCGGTGCAGCCTGGAAATAGCTGTTTTTTAACGTGATTCGTCCCGAAGTAATTCGGACTGAAGTTAATTTGGCGGGAAATTCGGTGAAGTGAGCAAACCGAATTTTTGAGAAATTCGCCCATCTCTAAACATACCCCCCGCAGATATGTGTGCATGTATGTGTGTAAATATATAAATATATATTTACACACATATATGCACACATATCTGCGGGGGGTACGTTTATATACCCCCCGCAGATATGTGTGTAAATATATAAATATATATTTACACACATACATACACACATATCTGCGGGGGGTATGTTAATACCTACAAGGAGGATCTATTTAAGGGGGACCGATGTATCTACCTAGAGATGGCTTATATACCTACCTACTGACTGGGGCTACATATTTGGACTTACATACAGGATGCTGACATATCTAGCTACCTAAAGAGGTTTTATTTAATATATTTATATATATATATATATATATATATATATATATATATATATATATATTATATATATAATATATATAATATAATTTATTATGTGTGTATCCGCTGTATGTAGTCACATATATGCCACCTGCAGTAATTATAGATAGATTTATTCCCCTGCTTTTTCCCTGGTGAAGTAGCTGCACGCTATGTGTGGAGTTGCTAACTCTACGCGGCCAGGCTGAGTAGATGCCGACCGCCCAGACCAAAGTCAATGGGCAGTCGACATCAAGGCCATCATCAGGAATCTCAGGGCTCCATACAGCCTAAGTGTCTGTGCCCCTCTCCCTCCTGCACCCCCCAAAAAAAATAAGGTGAATGGAGTAAAACGTTTTGGAGTTTATTTTTGTAGAAAGGCGACGTGTATGAAATCTGGCACTGAAAGGCCAGTTCTAAATATCTTTAAGGTAGAATGCGTCAGAATGTAGAAACCTGTTCTTCTGCAGTTCATACATACAGGTAGTTCCACTACGACAACTTAGGCAGACCACCTCTAACTTGGTCTGGCTGCTTTAACTGTGATGCGTCTAGGTATGGCATCAAACATTCATAAATGTGTCTCATCCTATGATTGTGGTACAACTCGCTGCCCTAGAACGCCCCCAAATCTTTGGCACATGGTCGACTCACATTATAATGACCACCATCTAATCTCCTGAGTAACTGCCGTGTGCACTCAGTAAAGATATGATAGGTTGTCACAGCTCTCTGTAAGCATGGTGAGTGCATCCCACAGCAGGGTGCGTGGAGGAGGGCCCATAGAGCAAACATGACAATTGAGGTGGTTCTGCAGACTATCTTTTGTGTTCATCTCTGCAGAGATAGGGAATCAGGATAGTACTTGGAAGTCCTAATAATTTTCTACCAACTAATGTCTGACATTTCTTGCATGTGACGTCATGTTTTCTTGCTGGAAGTTCTGTCCCAGGGAAGAAAATTGACATGCATGGATGTAAGTATTCTGCAAGCATGGCTGGCCTTCTGTGCAGTTGCTTAAGGCACCAGCCACGAGACTGCTAGGAAGGTGACAGCAGACTGATAAAGTTTGTGTGCGCTGTCTGCTGCCTCTGCTCGCCAACAATTAGATAAGAAAACTCTATATTTCAGCAGCATGCCTCCAAGTCTCTCACCTAATTGTAGGTGCGCAGAGGCAGCAGGGGATGGACACAGACTGTGATAGTCGCCATTCACCTACAATTAAATGAATGATGAAAATTATTATTTTATTTGAAAGCTTCCCATAGCAATTTTACTTCGTGGCAAAACCAATTTAAGTAAAATTTGCTTCTTGCAGTGAAATATTAGTTTTGTAAAACCTTACAGAAATTGTATGCCAAATTACAGGAAGAAATGTGCAATAAAGTTCATTGAATCTGTCACGCAAAGCACTGTAAAAAGCCCCAGCGCTATTTCAACAAGCTAGCCTTTAATTAAAAAGTAGTGCCGCTGAGGCAGTGCACATTGGTTATGGGACATTGCCTATGAGAAGCACTGTCAGCAATGTGTGTCTGCCCCTTTTTATGAGGTGCTTGTATATTTTCAGCCTTATCCAGCTTTCTGTTTGGAGCATAGTGGGTTAAGTCCTTGGTCCAATCCTTTTTCTGTCCAATCCCTTTTTTGTTCTATTGGATTTTCTTTGATTCTGGGCTTCAGTTTATATCTTGGGGGTTCTTCTGTCTGCTGACTCGGTACTGCGTAATCTCCTGGTTTGACCTTGGTCCGCCTGACATTGCTATCTTCCCTTTCTCTGTTGTCTGTGGCAGCTTGTCCTCCACCTGTTGCCTTCCATTTGGCTAGGGTTTTTTCGGGATAAGGTTCCTGTGCGGGGTCACCCTTCTCGGGGCGATTGCTCTGCTTGGGCAGGGTAATATTAGGCTATCCTTGATACACTACCATGCTGTCTCTCTTTTACCTAAATTTAGGGGAGGAAGGCCTAGAAAGCCCTGGTGGAAGCCTTATTCTGAAGTAGAATGCCCACTAGGTCAGTCTCTGACTGTTCATTTAGTTGGGACACTTGGGCACTAAAGAGACTTATGGGTGTATTAACTTTTCTTTCACATGGATAATCCTCATCCTATTGTGCTCCATAACATACAACTATGGCACATATTTTTTTTTTTCAATGCAGATTTGAAATGTGTGGTACAGAGCAAAAAAACAATAACAAAATCCTTTTAGAAATCTGCATTGGGTAGCCTGGACATGAATTGGCTGTATTGAAAAAGGAAGGGGGAGCCTTTCTCAAAACTGCAGAAGTAAAACACTGTAACAAAATAAGACCATGCACAATCCAAAGGTATCAACTGCTTTCTGTCACAGATTCGACAACAGATTTTTCAGACTGGAAGATCTATTGTGAATATACCCTTCTTTAGTAGTTTTTTTGAGAGAGATACTTAAAGGGAAATAAAAGGCACTAAGGGGCAGTTAACGAACATCCCCACAGAGAAAATAAATGACAGTTTGGCATTAAATTTGATCCCTCCTTAGTGCACGTTTTGCTTTTATAGAGCTGCACGGGACAAATGAAGCGAGGGTCAGTTGGTAGGGTAGCGGAATGGTTGGAGGGTTGGCGTTTTCGTTAGAACTGTCACAGCACCTGTTGGAGGTCCTCTGGAGTTGCTGGAAATGACAATATGTAACACAATTTTTGTTTCTGGGTTCTAAGGGCGACATGTATGGAGCTCGCCGGGTTGGGGCGCGCTTTTCCGCTAGTTTTCCGGCGAAATCTGTGCCTGATTTATGTCGGGGCTGGGGCGTGCTCATACATCCTATGTAAAGTCCGCCGCGCCTCGCCAGTGTGTTAGGCACAGTGCGGGACTTAGGCGCAGTGCGGCGCTGCGCCTGAGATTCGCCGCCGGAGGTAGTGCGGTCATCCATGCGGGGAAAAGTCCACCGCGCCTCGCCAGTGTGTTAGGCGCAGTGCGAGGACTGAGGCACAGTGCAGCGCTGCGCCGAAGATTCGCCGTCCGAGGAGGTGCGCTCATACATGCGGGGAAATTTCCCCTGCGCCTCGCCAGTTGGGGGACAGTGCGGGGACATGGGCGCAGTGCGGGACTTAAGCGCCGTGCGGGACTGCGCTGAAAAACTGTTCCGATGCGAGACAGGCTGGAAAACACGAGAAATCATTCCACATGTCGGTGCGGAGTATGAATAAAAAAAATCGCCTTTATAAAGGGCGTTAAAACTTTCCCTCAGAAAAAGAGCTGAAACCTTAAAAATAAAAAAACATAAAACAAAATCACTTTCCCAAATCAATTCAAGAATTAGATATAGGAAATTAGCGGGAAATACAGTAATTCAAATTCGAAAGCTATTCCCTTGGCGGCATAAACCGGCCAATCAGAATAGGAGCGACAGTGAACCATTAAAACCTATGGGGAACTATTGTCCAATCAGAATCAAAGGCGGGACAGTTCAAAATACAGTAAAAAAAGCAGAAAAGACTGAAATTGGTTGAGCTAGCGGGGGGCTTGGCTATCCCAGCCAATCAGAGCGCGAGCTACTTCTCCCATTGGAGTCTATGGAGAGATCGGCGCCATGCAATCTCGGCTCTCAGCGCCGTGAGGCATGGAGTATTACTAAAAAACTCATGTTTATTAAGTGTAAAACATTATCAGATAAAGCGCTGAAACGTTCTATAAACATACATTAATAAAATCCCTAACAACGCGTTGTCGCCGAGACCGGGGCTACATAAGGAATTGCAATAGAGAGAAATTGCCGGGGGGGAAAAACAGTAATTCAAATTGTTTAAGCTCTTCTCATCGGTCGGCATAAACCAGCCAATCAGAATAGGAGCGACAGTGTCCCTTTAAAACCTATGGAGAACTATTGACCAATCAGAATAGGAGCGACAAAGACCCATTTTATCCTATGGAGAAGTTTTGACCAATCAAAAACCAAGGCGGGACAGTTCAAAATACAGTAAAAATATAGAAAAGAGCTGATTGGTGAGCTAGCGGTGGCTTGGCTATCCCACCAATCAGAGCGCGAGCTACTTCTCCCATTGTAAATCTATGGAGAGAGCGGTGCACTGGGAAATCTCGGCGCTCAGCGCCCTGCGGCATGAAGTAATTAAAAAAAAAAATAATTTTGATTAAGTGTAAAACATTATCACATAAAGAGCTAAAACCTTCTGTAAAAATAAATCAGTTTTAAAACCCCCCAACAACACGTTTTGTCGCCGAGATCGGCGCTACATAGGAATTGCAATAGAGAGAATCGTAGGGAAATTTCAGTAATTCAAATTGTTTAAGCTCTTTTTGGTTGGTTCGGCATAACCAGCCAATCAAAAATAGGAGCGACAGTGGCCCATTATAAACCTATGGAGGAGAATTGACCAATCAGAATAGGAGCGACAGGGACCCTTTTATAACCTATGGAAAAAAATTTTAAAATTTTAATTCCCAAAGGGGGGGGGACATTCAAAATACAAAAAAAAGGCAAAAAGAGCTGATTGGTTGAGCTAGCGGGGTTCCCCCCGCTTAGCCAAATCAAGGCGAGCTACTTTCTCATAGAGTTTTATGGGGAAAAGAAATTTCCGAGAAGTCTGTGTTGGCTAAGTTAAAAAGAGGTGCCGTTATTTGGACCAAGGGGAAGCGAGCGAGCTCCAGGGTTTTCAATAATCTGAAATAAAACTGTACATGGCCGAAAATCAAAGATAAGACACAAAGTTTCCCGATGTGTATATAAAAATGAATAAAAAAAGGGGGTAAAGAAAAAAAAAATTAAATCAATAAAACCATTTTTTTTCTTTTTTTTTCGTTGCACCAACTATTGATCCTTGGAGAAAAAAAATTTCTTAAAATGCAATTCCTTATGTACCCCGGGGGTTGGCGACAAATGCGTTTGTTAGGGATTTAATGCTTTTTTTTTAAAAGAAGGTTTCAGCGTTTTACTGATAATTTTATTTTAAAAAAAATTTATTTATTTATTCATACCCCCAACCCGCACGGCGCTGAGGAGAGATTGCTTTTGCGCCTCTCTCCAAAACAAGGGGAGAAGTGCCCGCTCTGTTTGGGCTGGGATAGCCAAAGCCCCCGCCGCAAAACCAATCAGCTCTTTTCTGAATTTTCTGTATTTTTGAACTTTTCCCACCTTTTATTTGATTGGTCAAAACGTCTCCAAGGGTATAATGGGGCTTTGTCGCTCCTATTTTTGATTGGGCAATAGTTTCCCCTAGGTTTTAATGGGTTTACTGTCGCTCCCATTCTGATTGGGTGGTTTATGCCGACCAAAGAAAAGCTTTCAAATTTGAATTTTTCTTATTTCCCCAATTTCCAATATCCATTTCTTGATATTGCGCCGTTCTAGATTTTTGGAAAGTGATTTTTTTTTTTTCATTAGTTTATTTTTTTTTTTTGAGGTTTAGCTCTTTACGACACGTTTTCCGCCATTATAAAGGCGTTTTTTTCGGTTTTCATACTCCTGTCAGGGAGGGGAGCGCCGAGATTTCTTCCATCTTCTATCTGCTTCCTTGCGTTCCTTCTGCTTCATTTCGCCCCCCGGCCGGACATTTAGACCAAAATAAACTGCACTGCGCCTCGCTTTCCCGACTCGTGATCACAGCCTCGGCTTTGAGCGCGCCGCGTCCCGCCCCTGAACGCCACCCCCGCGCCCCCACCGCGCCCTTTGCCCCCCCCTTCATGCGGGGCGCAGCTGAAAGGGCGAACGTTTGCACCAAACACCCGCACCCCTGCGTCCGACGGGGATTCGGGCCGGGAAAGCATATACCCAAAAAAAAAAGGCAAAAGCCCGTCATACATGCCCCGCCCTAAGGGTTTTTTTTAACGGGTCCATATAGCATGAAAAAAAAAAACACCAACATTCCTCATTAACTCTGATTTAGTGATCATGGCCTATGCGGTTTTGTATTATTAAGATAAATTATGAAATTCTGGCTTGTGCCTATGTTTTATTATAGAAACAATCAGCATTTCACTACAAATATGCAATTCTAATTAAACTCAATTATCAATGCTGCATATGCTAGCTCAAAAATGATTATATTTTCTGGATTTGCAACCATTGTATATACCTTTCATGAAAAAGTCCCAAATCCCCTCCCATCAGGTTCTTAACTGTTTAGGTAAGGAATTTAAGTTCTTTTAAATCCTGGGGGAAGTACTTGCCTTGCTCTTCTGAATAAGCTCCCCTGTTCTCTTTCAATTTATCAAGATGGGCAACAAGGATATGGACTTTGAATGACATCCTGCAGCCCATTGCAGCATAGCTCTTTTATCAGAGTCTGTACCAAATGTGCATAGATTTCATCCGGGATTGCCTAAAACCAGAACCACAAAAATGAAACTGTTTCAATCGCTTTTTTTTTTGCTTTCCCATTCAGCCTTTTGGGAAATTCACTCTACTCTTATTTGAAGTTACTGTTGAGTGATAAAATTGCCAAAAGTTGAAATCTGGCAGATTTTAACTAAAATCTTGGTCCCGCGATAAAGAGATTATTTCTCTTAAAATCTCATCAATAATTTTCCCTCGCAGATTCCAATCGGCCATTTTCGGCCTTTCTGTCATTTCACCCAGAGCAATTTTGGGGGGTGAAGAACGTTACCAGTGGGGGGTGTAGGGGTTTCCCTTTGGGTTCGAAAAAACATACCTTTTTTATCTATGTCATTGCACTTCCTGGGCGGCCCATTGATCCTATACACGAACCCAATGGATTACGTTATCTGGACTTTTTTTAAAAAACTAGTAGAGATTATTTTTAAGCCCTAAGAAATGGCACCAAATTTTATTTTTGCATAGCCACACCACCCAGTCTGATTCACGTGTTCCTTTTTGGGGTGCACGTCTCATTTTTATCACTCATATTTGTCCTCTAACCATTAGAAAAAGCACCCCAAAATTATTTCTGCATTTCCCGCTGCCACAGCTGAGTTCAGA
>JAODAL010052062.1:0-26237 GCA_025379985.1 Phyllomedusa bahiana
TGCTCTTAACAGTAAACTCATCCTCAGTTTTGTAGATGAGAAAAAAAAAAGTTATAATGCATGTAAAGCAGCGGTTAACAAAAAAATGGACACCTCATCGTCAAGAATTGTTGCGTCAGGAAATAGTTAAAAGGAATGTATCATTAGCATTTTTTTTATTGGTAAACTAGTGTTGTCTAGGATTAGGCTGGGTTCTCATACTGCGTTTTGTTGCATTGGAGGGTTTTGTAATTAGGTCTGATTTGGAACAAAGATGAAATTGGGGTCAATTGAAAAAAAGCAACTTTTTGCATTTTTCAATTGCAAGATGAGAACCAAGCCTTAGAAAAAAAATGTTGCCTTATTTCAATAACAGTGCACACACCAGTTGATCATGTTTGGTATTGCAGCTCTGCAATTACAGCAAGTGAATCAGGCTACACGCAATCTATGGACAGGTGTTTTTGGAAGAAAGCAGACATATTTTTATTATCCTGTACAACCTGGTTAAGAGGTTCTTGAAGATTTTTTTTTCTAAATAAATTTATTTTTTTGCATTGGAAAAAAAAATTTTCCTGTTTAGTTTAAAATTAGCTCCGTGGTCAGCTGCCCCTGTAGCCAGTCTGAACCATCAGCCATTATGCCATTGCCTTGACTTCACCGGTCGCAAGCTGTTGCATTCCAAGTAGTGAAGTCCATATATGGATATGGCACTTGGCAACTGCTGCTACTAACTGGTTGCAGCAGCGATGAGATGATCACAGGACCGGATGTTAGCAATACAGTGGCAGCATCAGCACTGGAACAGCATTACCATAATTTTATTCAAAATGACCTGAAGAAGCCCTTTAATGACTTTTTTTTTCAGAAATGTTATGTTGATTGCAGAATTAGGACTTTAACCTCAAACTAGTGCATCTTCATTACTAGTGTTAAAACCATAATATAAATCAACAGACATTTGTGTCGATTATCATTTAAAGATAACAGCTGTATCATCTTTTCATCATTAAAAAAAGTTAAGCTTTATTCAAATATTTTCTGTTTGCATAATTTGAGAATTTAAAATAGAGGAGATAATTTAATGGTTTTCTGCCTTGGGTGTATAAATGTGAAGAAATTATTTCACTCCATTATTTTGCCTATCTAGAGAATCTCCAGTTTCAGCCGAACTCTAACAATGTACTTGCCCATAACTAGTATAGTATATAGATAATATTTGAAGTCCCATATTATGTGGTAAGCAATACCAATAATGTTTATTTGAATACACATTCAAAATACATAAAATACACATAAAAATTAAAAACAGTGTGTAGATAACTCTGGTGCCATAAGTGGAATTTAAGCTTTTAGTGACATAAATACTATAATTTAAGCCTGAATAATTATTATTATTTGTTTTTGTTTTATTTTTGTTTTTTTAAAACTCCATTGATTCCAGAACATTTGAGTGGGGTTACATACATAAAATTTCCAAACAAAGTACAATGACAACACTAATTGACCCCAAAAAAATGTTTTTCCCAAGAGAGGACCCTGCCTCAAAGGGTTTTCAATTAGAGATGGCCGAATTTTTTCCCCAAAAATTTTTTTCGGGCACTTCGCCGAATTTTTCCGAAAAAATTCCCTTTTTTTGGTCCCCAATTTTCATCCCCACGAATCACGTTTTTTAAAAAAAAGCTATTTCCCCGGGCCCGCCCAGAGCCTCAAAGGGTTTCTTAGAACGTTGTTTCCAGCTTAAAAAAAAAGAGGGAGCCCTTGGTTTTTGGGCTTCAACAAAGGGTTTTGTTTTTTTGTAAGACACGCACAAAACGCCGGGCCCCTCTTAAATCGCTTCACTATAAAATTCCCTGGGCACTTAAGAGGGCAAAACTGACCAAAAAACTCAAACGGGAATGTTTGCCTGATAAAGGGGCCCCCCAAAAAAAGCTACGAAAGCTGGAAAAAAAAAAAAGCTGAGAGCTCGGGGGCCATTAGTGTAGAGTGTGGAGGGACCGGGCAGCCACAGCACATGAGGGGGAGGCATGGGGGCACAATGGGCATTCTGGGGGGCGTCAAAACATATTTTGGGGGCCCCAGAGTGGCAAAAATCACACCCGTGTGGGGGCCTGGCAACAGCAGCATGAGGGCCCCGGCATGGCACCAAAGACAATTTTTGGAGGCGGCAAAACAGTATTAAGGGGGGCCACAGATGGCACAATCACACAGTGGGGGAGGGCACGGGGGCGCAGTAAAAAAGGTCAGGAAAAAGTGGGACAATGGCATTCTGGGGGTTGGGGAAAAACGGGATTGGGGCCCCAGAGGGGGCACCAGACACACAAATGAGGGGCACGGGGGGGGGCAGGGAAAGAGGGGCAGGCAGTGGCAAAAATGACAAATTTTGGAGGGGGAAAAACTTTTTTAACCCCCCGAGTGGGACAATCACACAGTGTGGGGGGTCAACCTTTCGGAGCATTTTGAGGGTTTAGGCAGGCACAATTTTTACAATTTTGGAGGCGGCAAAACATTTTTTAGGCCACAGAGTGGGGACAATGAATTTCCGGGTTTTAGGTCACGGGAGGGACATAAAGAGGGGGAGACAGTTGGGACAATGAAAATTATGGAGGCGGGAAAAAAAGATTAAGGCCCCCAGAGTGGCACAATGAAACCGTGTGGAGGTCACGGGAGCACAGTATAGATCAACAGTGGGACCCAAAGGGCATTATGGAAGGGGGCAAGACATTATTAAGGGGCCCCAGGGTGGCAACCCAAACACCCCAAATGTGGGGTGGGGCACGGGGGCACAAGTAAGAAATTCCCGACAGTGGGACAATGGCATTCGGGGGTGGCAAAAAAAGTTTAAAAATTCATCCAAAAAAAATGGGGGGGAAAAATTTACCACAGTGTGGAGGTCACGGCGGCAGCAGTATGAAAGGGCAAAAGGGAGTGTCCCCAATGAAAATTTTGGGAAGGGGGAAAAACATTTTTAACCACAGGTGGGGACAATCACACAAAGGGGGAGGGGCCGCGGGAAACAGTATAGGTCCCGGCATTTGGAAAAATGACATTAAAGGAGGGGGGCAAAAAAAGTAAATTTGGCCCACAGAGGGCAAAAAATGATACCGGGGGGGGAGGTCACGGCACAGCAGATGAGGTTTAACCCGTGGCAAAAATGACATTAAAGGGGGCGGAAAAAAATTTTTAAGGCCACAGATGGGGAAAAAAATCACACAGTGTGGAGGTCCCCTGGGGCCGAATTAGGTCAGGCAGTGGCACAATGGGGCATTTTTTGGAGGGGGCAAAACATATTGGGCCAAAAGAGTGGGAAAAATGAAAACCGTGTGGAGGGGCACGGCAAACAGCAGTAAGAGGTCCCAAAAAGTGGGGACAATACATTATGGGAGGGGGGAAAAACATATTAGGGGGACAGAGTTTGGGACAATCACACAGTGGGGGCACAGCGGGAGCAGTATGAAGGTTTAGGCCGTGGGACAATGACAAATTCTGGAGGGCAAAAAAGGAGTAGGGGGCCCAAAAAGGGGGGTACAAAGACAAAGTTGTGGAGGGGACGGGAGGAACAACACAACATAAGGGCAACAGGGGGGCACAATGACACAGGGGTGGAGGGGGCCGGGAGCAGCCACGGGAGCAGCAGAGGTCAGAAAGGGGGCACAATGGCCCAAAATTTTGGGAGGTGGCAAAAACAGGAGTTTGGCCCCCAGTTTTGGAGGGCACGGGAGCAGCCACGGCAGCAGCATTTAGGCCAGACCGTGGCACAAAGGGCCAGGTGGAGGGCACGACGGAAAAACACCCGCCGAAAAACATAGGGCAGAGAGTGGCACAATGACATTTTCAGGTGGGAAAATAGTAAATTAAAAGGGCCCCAACGGCACAATACTGAAGGGAGGTCACGGCGGCAGCAGCATGAGGTCCAGGCATTTGGGACAATGACAAGAGTTGGGGTTTATGAAAAGGAGCAACAGGGAAGAGGTCAGAGAGTGGCACAATGACATTCTGGAGGGGGCCCAAAAAATAAACCCGGGCCCCAAGTGCACAATGACACAGTGGGATTTTTCACAGCAAACAAAAAAAAGCAGCAGCAGCCCTGAGCACCCTAAGGGCACAATGACAGAGTGTTTTGGGTTTGGGGGGCATACCCTCCCGGTAAAGGGGCTTTGGGAAACAGATGGAGAAACTAACAGCAGATGTGTGGCAAACAGGGGGGGGGCGGCATCAAATAGTGGCTAGGAAAGGGAGTTTGAACCCAGACTGGAAAACCCCAAGGGAATTGGGGTGTGAAATCCTGGCCGATCCACGCCTTGGGTTTATCTTGACAAAGGTCAGTCCTTTTAACAAATTTCCCGGGACAAACGGGTTTTTCCTTGGGGGGAAACGAGGCCCCCCCCACACTGAACACCCCCTCTGATTTCCACACTACTGGGCCCGGGGAGGGCAAACTTCCCACTGCAAACTCGGCAAGTTGGGGGCCCCACATCCAGTTTTTTGGGTGCCCAGAATCCAGCGGATCCCTTTTAAAATGGGGGGGGAAGAGTGCTGTCCCCCGTAGGGGACAACCTTTGGGTTTAGGGAATTTTTTTCCCTGTCCTTCTTTCTGCTGGCTGCTGGGTTTGGGGGACTGCCCTCCTCACTAGGCGGGTGGGAAAGGGAAACGCTCATTAGTTACTCCAGACCCTTTGGTTTTCTGGGTGATGGAACCTTTGGTTAACCTCCTACCCCCCCACCTTCCCCCAGCTCCCGGCAGTAGTAAAGGGGCGCTGAGGAACCCCCCGGGGGAGACCTTTTTCAAGGGGGGACGATGGGCCGCACATTTGGCAGCGGCCCAAATGATTACGGAGGGTTCCCTTTTTATATTTGAAATTTTTTTTCTTCCCCTTTAATAGCTGGGAAAAAGGCCCCCCATTTTGGACCGGTAAGGGGAGGGTCCCCAAAAGGGTGGGGAACCAGAATCATACCCTCTGGCCCGGGGCTGCCAAATTCGGGCTGTCACTAGCCAGGGGAAATAAGCAAGCTGGGGGACCCTTTTGGGACAAGTTTTTTCCGAGGGGCTTTCCCCGCCTCCCTTCCAAATGTTTTACTGCCACGGTGCTTTTGGGGGGTTTACTGCCTTTTTTTCCTCATCTCCATCCACCTCCCCAGGGGTTTCTCCTGCCCCCCTCCTTGTCACCGGTAAAAATCCACTCCCTTTCACCCAAAAAATGCTTCTGCCCAATTTTCCCCCTCCCCCCTCCTCCTCCTCCCCATTTTTAGTCCCCACCGGGACCTCATTGGGCCACGAGAATTTTAGGTTTGCCAAAAAAATCTCCAAGGGCCCCTGCCCGAAAAAAGATTTTTTTTCCAGCATCTTTTTCCAAAAGGGCATTTGGAACAGGGAAAAAAAAGGGGCTTTTTTAATTAATACCCCGTTTTGTTTCCCGGGGGGAAATGAAAAATTAAAAAAGGGGGGGCCTTCCTCGAATGGCCTTTTTAACAAACGGGCAAGGGTGGGTTCCCCGCAAAAATCAGCCCACTGGCTGACAAACAAAAGGGTTAACACAAAAGGGGGAATTTTTTTCCTTTTTTTGTCTGGGCCTTGGGGGTCAAACCCAAAAAAGAAAAGGGTTTCCGGTTTTTTACATTGGTTTCCCCCCGGAGGCTGAATTCCGCGGGGGAAAAAACATCGCAATTTTTTCAGACGGTTTGGGGGGAAATGCCTTTCGTGCCAATTGGGGGGTGGGGTTTCCTTGGCTTTTTTTGGTACCGGGAAATGGGAAAAAAAAAGTGCATTGCACAGTTTCCTGGCCCATTTTTTCAAAAGAAGGGGGCGAAAAAGGTTTAAACTTTAAAGGGAAACCCTTTTTTACCCAGAAGGGAAAAACCCGGGGCCCCCTTTTCCGGCCCTTTTAACCCTTTTCCCCGTCACCAATTGTTTCCCCCCCCGAATTTTCTCAAAAAATTAAACCCATTTTCAATTGTGCGCGGAAAAGCCAACACCCCAACCACTTTTGTGAACCGGGCATTCCCCCCTTGGGGACCCCCGCCCGGGAAAACTAGGTGTAAATTTCGGACAGCGGGCCCCCACATTTTAGAATGGGCAGTTACCGTAAGGCCGAAATGGGGGTTTGGGGAGGTAAAGGTGACATTCCAGGAGCCCTTGAACCAAAGGGGGAGGGAGAAAACCGTCCTTTCCGTTAAGTTTTTGGGGTCCTTTTGGGGGGAAACATTCAACCCCCCGGCCCTCCAAAAACATTAAAGGCCCCGCCCACCAGCTAATCCCTGGGTTCCGGTTTTTGGAAAAAGGTAAACTCAAGGAATTATGTTTGCAAAATTTTTGAATGGGCCCCTTTTTTGGAAAAGGGAAATTACGGGTTTTTTGGAAAATTCCCCCAATTTTTCCCCTCGGGGACAAGGGCCCTTGGTTTTTTTCTTAAAAGGGGCAAGAATTTTCCCCCAAATTTGGGAAAGGGGAGGGGGACTTTCAGGTAAACCAACAACTTGGAAAAAGGGAAGCAAAAAAAAGGGTCAAACTGCTTTTTCAAAAACCTTTTTTAAGGGTGGTTTGGACCCGCATACTTGGGTTTTTCTCCTTTTTCAAATCGCCCCTCTCTGAACGAAATGCTTGGGCCATTTAGGTAGCGGGGGGGGAGGCAGGACATTTTTGGAAAAGGGGAGAGGGATGGTCAAAAAAGAAACAGCCCCGCCCTTTGCAAAAGGGTTGGGTTTGGGAGCCTTTGACCTTGGTGGAAAAAAGGCCCGCGTGCCCCCCTTGGGGGGGCCGGGGTTTCTTTGGGGGGTTTGGGTGCAGCGGAAGGGATGACCCCCCACCCAAAAATCTGAGCCAACCCTTTCTTCCCCTGGGCCCCCCCGGGGATGGGGGAACCCCTTTCATGTGTTTACGGGAGGGGGCCGTTGTTTTCCTAACGTTTAAAACCCCGGCCCCAAAGCTTCAACCTTTTCCTTTTCCCCCAGAAAAAAATTTTACATAAACCCCTTAATTCGGGCCCCCCTCCGGTTTTCTTACAAAATAAACCCGCCACAAACCCGTTAAGCTGATAATTTTTTAAACCGCCAAAAGGGGCTCCCGCAAATGAAGTGGGCAAAAATGCCGGCCCGCTCCGCGCAAAAACCCCTGGGAATTGGGCCCGCTACTTGTCTTTGGGAAACCCTTTTTAAAACGGGTTTTTTCTACCCCGTGGGGCCGGGGTTTGGCCCCCCGGGCCTTTACACTCCGCAAAAACCCCTGCTGAACTCACGGCCACACAACCCACTTGGGGTGCCCGCCGGGGGCCCCGCCTAAAGGGGCCCCAAGCTGAAAGCCCTCTTCTTCCTTAACATATGAAAAGCCCCTTTGCCTTTTTACCCACGGCTCCCAAGTGCCGGGGGCGGTACATCATCATCAATTTGTGTTTCATCGTCACTACTGCCTCCCATCACCGGGGCCCTTGGGAATCCCCCCCGGGTGACCTCTACCACATGACCTCCCAAAGCCCCCCTCCACATCTATACTTTGGCCCCCTACTTTCAAGAAGCGGGGGTATTTGGCCCCCCTTTTTTCCTGCCACTTTCTGCTGACCCGCCCTCCTCAAATTGGGGTTCCCTCCTCGGGTATATAGTTTGGCGCTGAGCCCCGACCACATAGAGATCCCTGGGTGAGGAACTTTTGGGACAGAGGGGGGCTGAGGACAGGTGAGGGCCCCCTGACCCCTCCCTTTTCCCGGGGCCCTGCCAACTAAGTGTTTGTCTGAGGTTTCCCCCCGGAAATCCCTTTGGGTGGGTTTTCAGATGTCATTGGGGGAAGAGGAGACCTAGGGCAACCAATCCAAAAAACCCTTTGTTGCTGAACAACACCCGGCCGCTAGAAAGACAGCGGCAGTTGTGGCCACACCGAGTTTCCCCTGTCGGGCGTCCCTTGCGTTTCGGGGACCTGGGCCCCCTTTCAGAAATTTTTTTGTGCCACTTTCCACTCGCAGTTTTCAGAGCCCTTTCCACCTCTCCCGTTTTGACTTAATGTTTGTTCAAAAAGTACAGAACTGTTTTTATGAGCAAACTTTATGATAATATACACCCTTTTTTGACTCCAAAATGAACCCATTTAAAAAGCTTGGGGTAACCCCCTTGGATATAAATTGGGGCCCCCCACAAAAAAGGCCAGGAAAAATTTTTCTTGTATGTTCGTTTACAACCCCTGTGGGTTTATTTTTAAATTTAAAAACACAAACAGGCTTAATTTTAAACCCTTTGCTTTTTTGAATTATGCTTTCAAAAAAATGTATATATTTTGGTGTTGAAAAAAGAAAAGGTTTAATTTTTTTTCAGCACAGCAGCAAAACAACGCTTAATTTTAACCCCTTTTTATGTAAATTTTCGCAATAGAATTGAGCCACCACAAACAAGTAGCTTTTTAAACGTGTTTTCAATTGCGGGGTTTTTCTACCCACACAACCCAAAAGATCAGTTGGGAATTTGCCTTTTTTCTTTTTTGAATTAGGCCCACAGAAAAAAAAAAAATATATAAATTTGGGGTTGAAAAAAACGGTTTATTTTTTGGGCCACACCAGCAAAACAACGCTTAATAACCCCTGGATTAAATTGCCCCCAAAGAATTTGAGCCGCACAAACTATTTTGCGTGTTACAAAAGGGGTGTTTTTTTACGCCCAACCCAAAAGAGATACATTTTTTAATTAGCCCTTTGCTTGTGAATTAGGCTACCAAAAAAAAAAATATAAATTAATTTTTCTTTTAAAAAGACGGTTTTTATTTTTTGTCAGCACACCAGCAAAAAAAACGCTTAATTAACCCCCGGATGTAAATTTTCGCCAAAGAATTTTTTCCGCACAAACTAGTAGCTTTGTAGCGTGTTACAATTGCGTGTTTTCTAAAGCCACACAACAAGAGATACAGTTTTAATTAGCCCTTTTTCTTGTGAATTAGGCCCAACCCAAAAAAAAATATATATAAATTTTTGTTTTAAAAAGACGGTTTTTTTTTTTTGTCACACCCCCCAAAACAACGTTAATTAACCCCTGGATTTTAAAATTTCGCCCCAAAAAAAATTTAGCCGCACAAACTAGTAGCGGTTTTCAATTGCGTTTTTTCTACGCCACACAACAAAAAGTACAGTTGTAATTTTGCCTTTTGCTTGTGAATTTAATGGGTACCGAAAAAAAAAATATATATATTTTTGGGGTTTGAAAAAGACGGGTTTTTTTTTTTTGTCAGCACACCCCCCAAAACAACGCTTAATTAACCCCGGATTTAAATTGCGCCAAAAAAATTGACCGCACAAACTATAGCTTTGTAGCGTGTTACAAATTTCTTTTTTTCTACCGCCCCACAACAAAGATACATTGTAATTTAACCTTTCTTTTTGAATTAGGCTTTTAAAAAAAAAAATAAAATATATATTTTGGGGTTGAAAAAGACGGGGTTTTATTTTTTCAGCACACCAGCAAAACAACTCTTAATTAAACCCCTGGGTTTTAAAATTTCCCAAAGAATTTAAACCCACCAAAAAAGTACGTGTTTCAAATGCTTGTTTTCTAAAGCCACACAACAAAAAGATACAGTTGTAATTAGGCCCTTTTTTTTCTTTTTTGAATTTGGCAAACCCAAAAAAAAAAATATATATTTTGGCGTTGAAAAAGGGCGGGTTTTTTTTTTGTCAAGGGACAACCCGGGGAAAAACAACGCTTAAATTAAACCCCTTTATGAAAATTGCGCCCAAAAAAAATTGAGCCGCACAAAATAGTAGCGTGTTACAATTGCGTGTTTTTCTACGCCAAAACAAAAAGAGATAAAAGTTGAAATTAAGGCCCCTTTGGGTTGTGGGAAAAAAAGGCCCCAAAAAAAAAAAAAAAAATTTTTTTTTATTTGGCTTTTAAAAAGACCCCCTTTTTTTTTTGTCAGCACAAACCCAAAAAAAACAACGCTTAATTAACCCCCGGATTTTAAAATTTCGCCAAAAAATTGACCGCCCAAACTATTAAACGGTTTTCAATTTCGTTTTTTTTACGCCACACAAAAAAAGAGATACATTTTTAAATTTGCCTTTTTCCCTTTTTAATTAGGCTACCAAAAAAAAATATATAAATTTTGGCGGGTTTAAAAAAACGGTTTTTTTTTTTTTGTTCAGCACACCCCCAAAAAAACCCTGAATTAAACCCAGGATGTAAATTGCGCCAAAGAATTTAGCCGCCCCAAACTAGAAACGTGTTACAATTGCGTGTTTTTTCCCAAAGCCAAACAACAAAGATACAATTTTAAATTAGCCTTTGGGTTGGGGAATTAGGGCCCACCAAAAAAAAAATATATATATTTGGGGGTTGAAAAAGACGGGTTTTTTTTTTTGTCATCCACACCATCAAAACAACCCCTTAAATTAAACCCCCGGATTAAATTTTCGCCAAAGAATTGAGCCGCACAAACTAGTAGCGTTTTTACAATTGCTGTTTTTTCTACGGGAAAAACAACAAGAGAACAGTTGTAATTTGCCTTTGATTTGTAATTCGGCTACCAAAAAAAAAAAATATTAAATTTGGGGTTTTAAAAAACGGTTTTTTTTTTGTCAGCACACCACAAAACAACGCTTAAATTTAACCCCCCGGATTAAAAATTTCGCCCAAAAGAAATTTCCCCTCCAAAAAAAAATGGGATTTGTATTGTAAAAAAATCTTTTCTTTAAAAAGGGAAAACAACAAACCTTTTCTTAGATCCCACTTGATAAATTTAATTTTTAAAGCAGCGCATTTGGAAAGCCCACTGGAATTTAGATCCCCAATTTCCCAAAAAATCAGAAATAGAACATTCAAGAACAGTCCCCCTGAGAACCCGAGACACCCCACAGAAAACGCTGAAAAAAAATCAGGTTCTTTAGAAAAGCGCTATCACCCCAGCAGCACCTTCCCTGGTTTAGTACAGGGGGGGGGATGGGGGTGACTCCCCCGGCGCCTCGGGCCCTTTTATAGTTGGGGTTTACGTCACAAATCCCCCCCGGGCTCTGAAATTTTGGGTTTTTCTCTGCACATGGTCAGCAGGCTTTTTCCCCTTTTTCCTCCCAGAGTGCTTTGCCCCAGTAGCGCCATGTCTCGCAGGGCCCTTTTTTCAAAACCCAAAAACACACTTCGTTTACCCGAAGTAAACCCCCAAAATTTACCCCCCGTTCCGGGAAACCCAAATTTTTCCTGAAATTCAAAAAGAAATTTCCCCTTCGTTAGAATCAATTCGCCCATCTCTACTTACAATCTACAATGATCTACAAATTACAATAATCTAGGCTTTGAATGATCATTAAAATGTTTCCTGCTATTGTGTTTCAGCGGTCATAACTTTTCAATTTATTCTTTCAAAATGCATATAGTATTTAATGTGTTTTATTACTTTCTCACGATAAAAACTTTTATTTTTTATTAAATAATTTTATGCAAAGCCTCCTCCTAGGAAAGATTCCCAAAAAGGGTTACGTGACAAAGGGGATGTAAATTTGGGGCTTTCCCTTTTTTCCGCTAAACTCATAGGGTTAAAGTGAAAGCAGCAAGTACTATATAAACTGCTTCTACTTTAAAATTGCTTTAGTACTGGGTTGACTATGGTTTAGCTTTATTACAATGGCAAGGAAATAGCTGTAGCGGGATTTTTTGAGTAAAAAAAATTTCTTTAGTAGGGTTTTTCTCTGTGGTCACACCCGTTAAATTTTCATTTTAATTTTCAAAAAAATTTTTTTACAGCGTCATTATTTCCAGTGGCCACTTAACAAGCAAAAGGGGTTTTAAAGGGGCAAAAAATAAAAGAGAACCCGAAGGTGGTCAGGCTCAAGGTTTTGGGGGTTTTAAAGACAAGGGAAGTCAAGGTTATCCCCAAAACCCGCAGACTTGAGGCACTGTGGAGAGCATGGAGCCATTGACTGTGACAGATAGGTCAGGCTGAGGAGGTGGAGTGAAATGGGGGAAAGATGATGAACTATTTTTTTTCCATATTAAGTTTCAGAAAGTGGGAGGAGAAAAGGCAGATATAGATGATAGACATTCTGGGATCCTTGATAGCAAGAGATTTACATTAAGCCGTAGATGAAAATTTGAATGTCATTACAACAAGTGGAAATGTAAGCCCTGTGGGTGCAAAGAGATTACCAAGGCCAAGAGTATAAAGAGAGCAGAGTAGTGGGCACCGGACTGATACCTGAGAGGAAGAGGTGGGGTGAGAGTGAGACACAGTGAATGATCTATCAGAGAGGTAAGGATAGGTTAAAAAAAAAGAACCAAGTCTGTTATGCCAAAGGCCGAGAGAATTTGTAAGAGTAGTGAGTGATCGACTGTATCAAATGCAGAAGACAGATTTAGGAGGAGGAGCCCAGAGAAATGATGTGAGACTTTTGAAGTCAACAAGTCATTGGCAGCCTTAGTTTGTGCAGTTTTTGTAGAGTGGTAGTGTTGGAAACCAGATTGCATTGCGTTAAGAAGTAAATCAGATGAAAGATGGGAGGATAATTCAATTTATATATGTGCTGTTCGAGGAGTTTTGAAGCAAATGGTAGTAGATAGATGGGGTGGTGGTTGCATAAAGAAAATGGGTCTAGAACTTTTGAGGATGTGTAATTGTTGCATTTTTGATGGAGGAGGGAAAGATGCCAGACACTGCTTGTTCAAAACAATATGGTCCTTTACTAGTTGAACAAGTACTGAGGCAGGCAATTCAGACTGATCAGTAGGGAAGCAAAAATATTATGATGCATTAAAAAGCAGTGATCAGAGAAGAATTGTGAGTTTGTCAGCTAATACTAATATATCAGGCCACAAAGTGTAGCTCTCTTGACAAAGTATTTTTTTTTTCTTTTGAATAGACTATTTTTATAACACTGATTTATTTCATGATCGCAAATCTGCAATTGGGAAAAACATAAAATGAAACTCACTAACATATATTGGAAACAATGGCAGACAGCCAAAGTGATATTAAGCAATACATAATTAGTTAAAGCTATTTTATCTGTTTGACATTGTTAGATTAATCAAAGTGCATGAAAATCAATATTTCACTAAGTCAAAAAGAAAAACTGGATAAATCTGCATGTAATGACAATGAAGGTCTTTGTGCAGTGATGCGTAATGTAAGGTATGTACCATGGATACAATAGTGATATATTTTTTGGCAATTTGTGTATGCAGGCCTTCTACAGCCCTACACAAAGGGCGACATGTATGATTTATTGCTAGAGATGGGCGAATTTCTTAAAAATTTGATTCGACAAGTTCACCGAATTTTCCGACAGAATTCTTTTCGACCTAAATTTATTTGCGGCGAATCGCATTAAAAACAGCTATTTCCTGGCTGTGGAGAGCCTGTAGGGTGTTGTAGAACATTGTGCCATGCTCAAGTATGCATAGTGAACATGGTGACAGCCGCCGCTCTTAGAATCACTTCTCACTTCACTTCTTTGGGCAGTTACAGGGGCAAAACTGACCAAATAACTGAAGTGGGAACGCCGCCTGACAAGGTAATTTCAGCGCCAGCTGGAAAGAATCAAGCTGAGGGCCAAGATTCTAATATAGCGTCAAAGAGTGCACTGCTTTCAACCGACATCAGATTATTCCACCAATTATGACAGAACCTGCTCTGTTATACGCTGATACATGTAGAGCCGCCCCCCCTCCCCGAAAGAGTGGAGAGGGTGTCGGCAGTAATTTTGCGTTGACGTCACTGATCATGTTGCCTTTTCTTTCATCCGTCAGTGTCCGCATTCAATCGGTTAATAATCCATCAGTATTGCTAAAGCCAAAAACAAACAGGAGTTGATCCAAAACAGAGATGACCAGTAGTGATGAGCGATTACGTTGACTATCGTCATCGGGTCGATAGTCGATATCGGCAATTATCAATAAGATATCCGATAGTCGATAATAGATTATCGCCGATGACCATTAAAGTCTATGGGAGAGGAACAACACCTTCATTCTTACACCCAAACAGGGATGGAGAAGCTGGAATTAACATCCACAACAGTCAAATGGATACGTGCTACATCTTAGGCAACACACTTAGGTTATAAAAGCCACAGAAAAAAAATCACAGACCATTCACTATCCCTGTCTTGCACCACAGCATGACCCTTAAACCTGCATGACCCACAAATTAAAAAGTGCCAGAAGGCAGTATGATTTGAACCATCATTTTACTTGAACTGGACATTGAATATCCCTGTCCTGGAATGCAGCATGAGCCCCAAACCTGCATGACCCCAGATTAAAAAGTGCCGGAAAAAGGAGTCTTTCAACCACCATTTTAGTTGAACTGGACATTAACTATATCTGTCCTGTACCGCAGTATGACCATTAAACCTGTCTGACCCACAGATTAAAAAGTGCTGGGAAAAGGAGTCTTTGAACCACCATTTTAGTTGAACTGGACATTGACTATACCTGTCCTGGACCGCAGTATGACCATTAAACCTGTCTGACCCCCAAATTAAAAAGTGACGGGAAAAGGAGTCTTTGAACCACCATTTTAGTTGAACTGGACATTAACTATATCTGTCCTGTACCGCAGTATGACCATTAAACCTGTCTGACCCACAGATTAAAAAGTGCTGGGAAAAGGAGTCTTTCAACCACCATTTTAGTTGAACTGGACATAGACTATACCTGTCCTGGGCCACAGCATGACCCCTAAACCTGTTTGACCCACAGATCACAAAGTGGCACTATGCTATTTTGTACAGTGACTGTCATTTAGTATATTTTTTGGTAACTGACATTTGTTTACAGAATTTATTTAGGGAAGTTTTATTTATAGTTTTACATTATTTTGTGGCCGTGACTGGGAGGACGAGGAGGTAAGACTGCTGGATGCAGGTTGCATTAACCACTGAAGAACAGATTGGCGACGCTGTTCGTTACTGAGATTCACAGGGCCCTGACCCAGCGATGACAGGCCTGACGGTCCTGCAACCGACAATCCGCTGGCATGCGTGTTGTCGCCAGCACTGGAAGGAGCACCTTCTCTCGTACCTCTACCTCCATGTCCTACCCCCCTCTTTGCTCGCTTACCACCTGCATTTCGCTCCATGTTCAGAAAGATACAATTTGAGAGGGTATGGAAGAGTTTTGGAACGTCTCTTATTAAAAGACGGCAAATCACAGCTATTCTCAAATCCCTCAAATCAAAACAAAATTGCTGGATTCAAATTTAACTGCAAGGTGGCTCTATCAACAAAGCTGGACTGGGCAAAAGTGCAAAAAACACATATCTGAAATGTATACGGATAATAAAAGGTATTTTTGGCACCTATCAATTCACCTGTGGTGACTACACAATTGCTGGATTCAAATTTAACTGCAAGGTGGCTCTATCAACAAATCTGGACTGGGCAAAAGTGCAAAAAACACGTATCTGAAATGTATACGGATAATAAAAGGTATTTTTGGCACCTATCAATTCACCTGTGGTGACTACACAATTGCTGGATTCAAATTTAACTGCAAGGTGGCTCTATCAACAAAGCTGGACTGGACAAAAGTGCAAAAAACACGTATCTGAAATGTATACGGATAATAAAAGGTATTTTTGGCACCTATCAATTCACCTGTGGTGACTACACAATTGCTGGATTCAAATTTAACTGCAAGGTGGCTCTATCAACAAAGCTGGACTGGGCAAAATTTAAAAAGAACACCTATCTGAAATGTATACTGATAATAAAAGTGGAGTTTTGCACCTAACAAATAGACCTGCAGTTACTAGAAAAGATCTGTATCCTAATATAAGTTCAGGCTGCCCAAGTAATATTTCAACAGTAAACTGTTAATAATAAAGCTATTGCAATGCAATGTCTGCAATACAATATCCAGTATTCTTTAAAGAGCTTGTCTGTGTTCGCCGCGCGGCCCCCCCCCCCCCCCCACGCTTCACCCCGTGACTTTACAGCGTTAGATGCTCCTTTAAAATTCTCTGCCTAACTACCTAAAATCTGCAAATCTCTGATCTAACTAGGTTCTAAGGATCACAGCTAAAAGTAGAGCTGTCTCTGTGAACAAATAGAATAATATCGCTGAGCTGTTTGCACAGAGGCAGAGCGCACTTCCTACTGCTTTGAGATACTGACACACAATGATCATGAACAGGAAGGGCTGTTCTATGTAAAACGAGGTCATGTGATTTTTCCAGCCAATTGCAACCATACACATCCCAGTCATGACGTCGCACACACATCTCACCCTGCTTTATTCTGTAAGCTGATTTGCTGGCCACCAAAATGACAGGAAGCGCCGAAAATGGCGCGATATTAATGGATTATGCACAGATTTTAACCTAAATTATCGCGTGATCTAAAAAATCCGATCAACGTAAATACCGTACCAATTTCAACTTTGTCGATAATAATCGCTCAAAACTAATGACCAGTAAATTGGATATTTGCATGTCTTCTGTGTTCTGTATCCACTCCTGCTTTTGGCTAACTAATCATCAGACAATCCTGATCCTGATTGTGAGAGTGGCACAATGACAGGTTGAGAAGGTGGCAGCAACATCAGTAGGCCACAGAGTGGCACAATCACAGAGTGTGGAGGTGGCAGCAAAATCAGTAGGCCACAAAGTGGCAAATGACAGGTTGAGAAAGTGGCAGCAACATCAGTAGGCCACAGAGTGGCACATTCACAGAGTGTGGAGGTGGCAGCAACATCACTAGATCAAAGAGTGGCAAATTACAGGTTGAGAAGGTGGCATCAACATCACTAGACCACAGAGTGGTAAAATGACAAGTTGAGAAGGTAGCAGCAACATCAGTAGGCCACAGAGTGGCACAATCACATAGTGTGGAGGTGGCAGCAACATCAGTAGGCCACAGAGTGGCAAATGACAGGTTGAGAAGGTGGCAGCAACATCAGTAGGCCACAGAGTGGCACATTCACAGAGTGTGGAGGTGGCAGCAACATCACTAGATCAAAGAGTGGCAAATTACAGGTTGAGAAGGTGGCAGCAACATCACTAGACCACAGAGTGGCACAATGACAGGTTGAGAAGGTGGTAAAAACATCAGTAGGCCACAGAGTGCAACAACTTCTCCAGTGCAAACTCGGCAAGTTGCTGCCCAGTTTGGCTGCCCAGTAGTCCAGCGGATCTTTTACCTGGGGTGGCAGAGTGTTGTCCAAGTAGGCCACCACCTGTTGGTTCAGGGTCTGCTCCAGGTCCTGCTGCTGCTGAGTACTCTCCTCACTAAGCGGGTGAAGGAAGCTGCTCATCAACAACTCCAGACATAGGCTGCTGCTGATGGAGCTGGTACTGCTCCTACTCCCCCCACCTCCCCACAGCAGCCGTGGCAGTGGCACGTGGGTGATGAAGAACCCCCGAGTCAGACCTGCCGGAGGATGGACGATAGCACACATAAGCAGCAGCCAACTGATTACATAGGATTTCTCTATAGTACGCAAGTTTCTCCTCCCTCTCGGCAGGTGGAGAAAAGGCTCCCATTTTGGACCGGTAGTGAGGGTCCAAGAGAGCGGAGAGCCAGAAGTCATCCCTCTGCCGGATGGTGACTATTCGGCTGTCACTAACCAGGCAAAACAGCATGCTGCGGGCCATCTGCGCAAGTGACTCTGAGGGACTTCCTGCCTCCATCTCCACTGTATACTGCCAAGGTGTCTCTGGGTCAACTGTCTCGTCTTTATTATCACCCTCTACCTCCTCCTGCTGCTCCTCCTCTACATCCTCCTCCTCGCCAGACACTGCTTGTGATCCAATGTCCTCCTCCACCTCTTCCTCCAGTTCAGCACCCACCGGACTCATGTGGCCGTGAGAAGTAGTCGCCACATCTGAATTCCCCTAACCAGACAGATTTTGAAGCATCTGTTACAGGATATGAGGCAGTGGAAAGATGTTATACATCCAATAGTCCTAGCGACTGACAAATAACGTGGCCTCCTTAAAGGGCCTGAGCAAATGGCAGGTGTCACACATGAGCTGTAACCGTAACAATAGACCTTATTAATAACTTTTATACGGATCACAGATAAGGACTGGACAAAGGTTTTCTCCTTCACCCTTCCAAAGTTCTGGACAAAAAGACAAAAAACACCGTCCTTAATATGTAACTTTTCTTTATATAAATATTTCAAAAACTTTAATGCCCAAAACACGACATAGTAGTGAAAACCTGTGAAACGCCTTGCAAGTTGATAAATAGTCACTTCATATTAATAGTCAAAGAACAAGAACATTCTTACTAGTATCCAGATGATAAGAACATAGCAGACAAAGTTTGCATTGAAGCAAGTAAAAGAAAAAAAAAAAAAGAAAAAGAAAAAACAGGCGGCACTCACCGGAACTTTGTAGCGATACTTTAATTCAAGATTGCAGCATAGCAGCAGGCGGGGACAGATGGTATAGCAAACAGTCTACGATCGTTTGCATTGACCGCCACCGGAACCGCCGAACGCCCAAAGGTGACGTTTCGGAGGATAGTTCCTCCTTTCTCAAACCAGCGTTCCCTCTGAAGGTAAGATGCTAAAGAAAATGGACTCTCTTTATACATATCATAGCAATCAAATGACACTACTTACATTAAACATATACACATACTAAAACATATACACATACTAAAACAACGTGACCAGCCTATTTACAAGTAAGATTTTAAAGTGAACATTTCGTTCATTCCTTTGGGAATCATAGAATCTAGCCTATGTATCCAAAACGCTTTGCGCTGAAGCAGCCTTGAGTGTAGTGTAGACTGATCCCTATCCATTACCGTCTCTAATACACACCACCACAATTCATGAAACTGATGCCGTGCGTCAAAAAATTGACGCACGGCAGAGGTTTCTCCATACTTTTCTTCTTCCCTGATAGTACCAGCCTTATCACTGTATGTTCGTATAGCACTTTTGTGTTCATTTAAACGTACTCTAATCTGGCAAGGAGTCTGTCCCACATACGCCTTGCCACAAGGGCACTCAAGGAGATATACTGTACAACATTTTTAGTCAAACGGGTAAAAAAATCTTTAACACTAATGTCATACCCTTTAGTTGGATGTTTAATCTTTACTCCCTTAATAATAGAGTTACAGTTAATGCAGGGCACTCTGTCATGCTCCTGATATTGGCGTGCGGGGGAATTAAAACTATAGAGTGTCAAGACCGCTCAACGAGCGGGGAGTGGATCCTCTGGTCACCGCGAGGAGTTGGCATACCCTACGCCGGGGAGTGGAGTCTAAGGGGTCCCTTGTCTCCACCGGAGCCTGCCGCAAGGCAGGACGGGCTTTGCCACAGGGAATATCCCAGGTCGCTAGCCCCGACGTATAACCCAGCGATGACAGCCGAAGTAGGTAGCGTAGACTCAGGGCCGACCGGAGCATGGAACTGGAGTAGGCGGGACACTGGAGCTTCGAGCCGGTGTAGGCAGGACTGGCAAGGCAGGACTGGCAAGGCAGGAACCTAAACGTAACACTAACAAAACCATCAGAGAATATCCTAAGGAACACACAATGACGTCAGTAAGGCAGGGACACCAACAACTGGGCGCCGACGGCAGGAAGGGGAATTCCTATAAAGCCTGTGTCCAAAGGCCATAGGTGGAAAGGGAACACCTATTGAGTACAGGCCCTTTAAATCTAAGAAGGTTGCTCGTGCACTTCCCTAGTGGCCGGCTGGAATAGTGCAGGCAGAAGCAGAGACTGCAGCACACCACCGGAGGAGGAAGCAGGATGCAGCTAGGTAAGTAGAAGCGCAGCGAAGCGCATGCCGGGGGTGGCTGTTCCTGGGGTCGGGCGCACGGTCCGCGACACTGGAGGTGTTGGGAGCCGGGGGCCGGGAGGCGCGAGTGGCCGCGGACGGGCGTCAGACCACAACGTGCGGCGTTTCATAAAGAAGGGCTGCGCTAGATATCGGGGTGATAAGACGCCAGACTTCTGGCACAGCCCTGTTCATACATGTCGCCCCTTATGTTTACTTCCATTGCTTTTCACAGATCTTTGATCAGGGCACAATAACACCGGTGTCACCTGAGAACTTAGGGCCACATGTATGAAATTTGGTGTTTAAATGCCAAATTTCATGTGCATTAAAATAGCCTAGGATGCGCCTGGTTTTGAACCGTTTTATAGCGGGTTTTAAATCAGGCACATTCTAGCGCCAACACGGCATTCCTGGCTCAGGTATGCCGCTTTGAAAGTGGTTTACCTGTTCCAGCAGTAATGCGCCTACAATTACCGTAGCGAAGCTATAAATCTATAACTTTGTATGGTTCTAGTGCGCCCCACCTCCCGCACACCGCCCAAAATCAGGTGCAGTACAAGATGCTGCTTCACTCTGTAACGCACCTGATAATGGCGTTCAAGAGGCTTTTCACTAATGCAAACAGGGCTGCCTGATATCTGATTGAAAATACACCAGACTTCTGGCGCTGCCCTGTTCATACATGTCCCCCAAAGTCTCTACAGGACTAAATTGTTGGCCAATGTATGGGGACTTCATGAAGCAATGGTTCTAAAACTAGTCACAATTTCTTATGGATTTTATAACAATCTGTTGTGCTGTCATATCAGGTTGGAAATACAGAGAGGTTTAGTTTGGACCCATAGCAGAATTTGTGATATGGCTGTGTGCATGAGTCTGCATACTTGTTTATTGAGATATACAAAAATAAAATAATCAAGAATTTAGTTGTTTTTTTTTTAAGGCTTAAATCTTGTGAAACTTTGTTTTGAGCTGGATCATAGACTATTGATCAATTATCTCACTACTTTATCACGAAAGGATAAACTACAGGCAAGCCAAGATTCTTTATTTGTAACATTCCCAAATGTCACTCTGCCCTTTATATAGCTGGGAAGTAAAATGTGTTCTGAAAAATTAAACAGAAGAAATATAGTCACAAGATCATGCTATATACAAGTGTGTTTAACACTATTAAAAGTGGTATTAAAAGTAATTGAGACATATTGAGACAGCATAGAGCTCGCACCAAAAAAAGCCCATTCAACTGTACAAAGAACTTTACTGATTCCAGACTACTTTACATTCAGACAGCTCATTTTCGTTATTCAGTGGCACATGACTGCTGCAGCCAATCAGCGAACACAGTCCACATTTGGAAAAAGAGAGAAGTAAACAGAAGACAGGAGAGAGTGAAGCCAGTGCAGTGCTGGAATAGAGAGACATTTTTTTTGTAATGGAAAGCATTGTGGTTATAATAATAAAGTAAAATAGTGAAAGAAGCCTTTTTAAGTAAGTAAAGGAAAAAAGAAATTTTCCTGTATAACTGACCATCAGCATGAAAACATTCTCAATATACCAAATACAGTTTTTACTAAATGTTCCTTGCCGTAGGTTTTTAAATTATGTGAAGAATGTGTGTTAATTATAATTATGCTTTTATCGTAACAACACAATCCACTTCATCATCATTTCAAGAGTGCACTTATTTCAGAGAACTCGAGTGGTTAAATCACAAATCTGAAATGTTATTAGCAAAATTAAAAGTATGCTTTAAACATGACTACTTCCATATATAGGATCAGACATAATAATAAAACCACCTGATTAATATCCCCTAGCTTTCAAGTTCGTTGCCCCATCTGCAGCAAGCTGTGTACCTTTGAAGCATTGCCAGAAATCTCATTTTTTTTTCTCATTCAGCAACTTTATTGAAATTTCAATCAGATGAACACACCAATATCACAGTAAATGACATCAATCAGCATTAATCAGAACAGAAGGTACATAAGGTCACATCAAGGACAGACAATAACTTTATCTTAAACCTTTTAGTGATTATATAACCTGTGTAGCATATAATGTATAGCCTGTTGATCCTGATGGATCTAAATATGAACATCGAATTAACTACTACCCATCCGTTCAAGGTACAGCAGGTCATGGACTAAAGGGGAAGGGGAGAAGAGATTTCCATGATCCTGCAAGTTGAAATCAAAGTACAAGTAACAGTAACAAAAAGCAGAGGAGTCGGCCGTCAAAGCATAACATATGTAGATATTTCCAATATATCACTTGGGTAGAATACAATAGACTCCTCAAAAGGAAACTTAAACCAGTGGGATATGCTAAGTGGTCGGTCAGGTCCATTCCAATATCATAGTAAAGCTGGGCCAAACTTCACAAAAGCGGGTCACCATATAATAAGGATTATGGAAAGAAATATAGGGGGCGGGGAAGACAGTCACTATAGTTTCATAGGGAGAATGTTCGGTAGAGGTCCGTCTGGGAGAAGACTATCCAGTCATTCCAGACCAACCAAAACTTCCTGACCTGCAAGGGGGAGTCATTTCTAAATTCCTCTAATCTTTGGAGTCTGTGGATTTCCCGAAACCAGGAGGAAATTGACGGGCAGGCTGTCGATCGCCAGAGTCAGGGGATAACTGCCCTAGCAGCCTGGAGGAGGAATGAGAGCAAATGATATCTGAGGGAGTGGGCTGGCTGTGGGAGGTCGAGAAGAAGCAGGGAAGTCGGATCATTCTTTACCCTCAACCCTGTGATAGTGTGCACGAGTTCTAAAACCTTCAACCAAAATGGTTGGAGAACTGGACAATTCCACCATATGTGTGATATTGTCCCCCCATCTCCATGACACCTCCAGCACACGTCAGGCATCTCCGGATACAGAGAGTGAAGAAGCGAAGGAACCCTGTACCAGCGCGTAATGATTTTGTAATTGAGTTCCTGTGCCTTGGTCGAGACGGTGGTTTTGTGCGTAAGATAAAAAGCTCTCTCCCATACTTCATCAGGTTGCTCCCTACCTAACTCCCTCTCCCAACTGCGCTGGAAAGTCAATTTGTTTGTGTCTGGGGTTAGTAGAAGCTTGTACACTCTGGAGAGTGCATGGCTTCCGGAGTGGTCCAAGAGGCACCAGGACTCAAATGGCGAGCAAGGCCTGTGTAGGTCCAGAGCTACCTTGTTCTTAGTATAATAGCTCAATAGCTGGTAATAGGCCAACCTAGAGAACAAGGTGTTCGATGATCCACCCGTCAAGTCCTGGTAGGACCTCAAGGAGTCTGAGGTGAGTACGCTCCCAAAGATCGAAGATAAGGGTTTCTTCCCCTGCAATCATATAATAGTTTGTGATAATGGCACAGGAATAGTTGGGTTTCCAACCAAAGGGGTGAGTCGACCTCCGGGGCGGAACAAGGTCACTCTGGAGAGGAAAGCCCGGCAAGTTCGGATCGAGATTTGCGCTATCCAAGGGACCTCCTTCAGGAGTCTTCGAGAGAGGAGATTAGTCGGCAGCTAGGGCAATGCTGCAGTAGGGGAACCGAATATCTGAGCCTCCATTTTGACCCAAAGTTTGGAGCCGTAGCTGTGGAAGCTGTCAAGTGTTCGGACCATCAACACTGCTAAATAGTACGCTTGAAAATCAGGTAACGCCAAACCACCCTCCGATTTGGGCCTAGAAAGAGTGGAGCCTGCTATTCTATGATGTTTGCGCGCCCACACAAAATCAAGCACAAGTTTGCGCAGGGCCGCAAAGAATGTCTTAGGCAACAAGATCGGGATTGCTTGGAAGATGTATAGCAAGCAGGGGAGCACGTTCATTTTGAGTATGTTTATGCGTCCTATCCACCCGAAATCCTTCTTATCCCATCTGGATAGATCTCGCGCTACGGTATTAAGTAAGGGGCGAAAGTTGAGGTCAAAGGTCCGCTCTATGTGAGCTGGTATGTGTACTCCCAATTTAATTAATGAGGTTCGAAGACCAGGTAGTGGGAAGGTTTGATTTCAAGGTTTCGCAGTGTGTTTTCCAGGTTATTAAGGTTTAAGGATACGCTTTTTGTCATGTTCACTCTGTGATTGCTCAGTGCATCGTATCTCTGTAGAGCTTTGAATACCGCCGGTAGGGAGGTGAGAGGACTGGAAAGATAGAGTAACAAATCGTCCGTGAATGCAGAACATTTGAAATGGTGTTGTGCTACTTGAACCCTCGGAATTATCGGGATCCGACCTCAGTGCCGTAATAGATGTTCCACCGCCAGGACATAAGAAGGGCGATAGAGGGCATCCCTGTCTGGTACCTTTTTCAAATTTTAAAGGGCGGAAAATAGGGCTCCATTAACTGGATCTGTGCCTGGGGGAAATAGTCATAGAGTGCCGAGATCCTACACATCATGGTCGGCCCAAGTCCCAGATGTCGCAAGACTCCCCTCAAGAAGGACCAGCTCATCCGGTCAAAAGCCTTCTCTGCATCTAAGGAGAGGAGGACACAGGGATGACTCAAAGATTGCACATAATGAATGACAGAGAATGTTTTCAAGGTATTATCCCTCGCCTCTCTGGAGGGGACAAACCCCACTTGGTCAGGGTGAATCAGAGAACCCATCAACGGGCTGAGCCTCATGGCTATTAACTTAGCAAAAAGCTTAGCATCCGTTTTGATGAGTGATATGGGGCGGTAGCTTGAACACATATTGGGGTCCTTTCCTTCTTTGGGAATGACCGTGATATAGCTTTCAAGAATTTTCGGAAAAGGAAGCGTCCCGGCGCCACCTCGTTGAAAGCAGCGAGAATGGAGGGAGTTAACATCAGTCAGTGCCTTAAAGAATTGAGCAGTGTAACCATCGGGGCCCGGGCTCTTTCCAGATGGTAGGGCCTCTATTGCAGCCTTGAGTTCGTTTGTTGAGAATGGTACCTCCAGAGAGGCGAGGGTCTGAGGGCTCAAGGGTGGGAGCCTGGTACTGGACAGGTAGTCCTGTAGGGATTCATGATATCTTTCCGGGCCTATGGTTGATTCAGGGGTCGGGATATTGTAGAGGTCAGAGTAATAAGCTTGGAAGGCGCCCAAGATGTCCTCGATTATGTGTACCATCTTATTCTCTGTGTTTTTAATGGATGGGATAAATAAAGAAGCCCGTTTCTCACGAAGTGCTCGGGCCAAAAATCTCCCAGGCTTGTCGCTCCATACATAAAAGGACCTGGAGCAGATCTGCCTATGGCGTTTATGTTTCTGGTCCATTAGCTGGAGCACTTCGTGACAAACCCGCATGAGCTCCCTAAGGTCCGAGTCCAAACCCGAGGCCTTATGTGTCATTTCTCTTTGCTGACGCTGCAGGAGAAGCGACTGTAATTTTTGCGCTCGTTCTCTTTTCAGTCGTGCTCCATGTTTGTTAAGAGTCCCTAGCAGGACAAACGTGAGGGCCTCCCATTTGAGCTGCGGGGTGGAAGGGTCTGATAATGTGAGGAGCTGAAATTGTCAATGGCATTTTTAAGGTCAGAGAGGCATAACGAGTCCAACACGAGCGATTCATTTAACTTCCACGAAAAGGCTGGGCGGGTGGATTGTGGGAAAACAAAGTCACAGTGAATGGTGGCGTGGTCCGAGTGTAAGATAGACCCAATTGAGGCATTAGAGACATATGACAGGAGAGAGTGTTGTGGCAGTATATAATCGATACGGCTGTACGAGCCATGCGGGTGGGGGAAAAAGGTATAGTCTCGCTCTCTTGCGTGGAGCAGTCTCCAGACATCTATGAGTTGCATGTTATGGATTGATTTTTTGATCTTATTGAGCACATTCCTGCTCAAGCAAGAGTGTCCGGAGGACGTGTCAACTTCCGGGTCTAGCGACAGGTTGAAGTCGCCACAAAAGATGACATGCCCCTTAGCAAAGGCTGTAAGGGCATCAAAACACTTAGTAAAGAAAGATAGTTGGCCAGAATTAGGGGCGTATACATTTGCAATAGTTAGCAAGTGACCCTGGATCTTGCAATTAAGGAAGAGGTACCTGGCTTCCTCATCTGTGAGGACTTCAAGGACCTGGGCTGACAGCGACTTGTGCAGAAGTACCGCCACCCCCTTTGTTTTGGTGTCAGAACTGCTGCTATGGTACCAGACAGGGAAATACCTATTCTGGAAGTCCCGGAGATGCGATTTCAGGAGGTGCGTCTCCTGGAGGCAGACGATATTCGAGCCCTGTTTGTGGAGGTGGTATAAGATTTGCGAGCGTTTTTCAGGGACATTAAATCCTTTCACGTTAAGGGAGGAAACCCGTATTTTAGTTATGTCGTGACAGCAATATAGAGCTGGAAGGATAGGCCTCAAAGTTTGGCACTGCAATCTGGATAGGACCGACCGGTAGGGTGCAAGAGGAAGTAGTTCTAAACGTTAGAACAAAAACCTAAAGTTTAACTTTTAGTAATCAGCAAAACAACTGCAGATGCCAACAATATATCTAGTAGGCCAATGAGGATCGGGGGCTAGCACGTAAGTAAGTTATAGGGAACAGCCGGTAAAAAGTAAAAACCCCACTAATTGGACAAAAAACGTTTCCAACTAAAAAAAGA
>JAODAL010052063.1:0-26237 GCA_025379985.1 Phyllomedusa bahiana
CCACACTGCTGTTTTTTTTTGCAGCATTTTTTGCACATAAAACATTATACAACATTTTCTATTTTCTGGGGGACTTTTTAGGTTTTAGAAAACCATCAGTAAAAAAAAACATGGTGTAGACACAGCCGGTTTCTATTGAGGATACAAGCGCTGGTATGGGATTTTCCGGACATTAAAAAATTACTTAACTCTGAAAAACCAAACAAAATCCAGTGCTATGTAGACATGGCCTTATAGTTCCTCCTTTTAGGCACTGGACAGCAATAATGCCCCTTTACATATTCTTGTTCCCCAACAACAGTGGGGCGAGCCTCTTCCCTTGTAGCTTCATTGCATATTGGAGGGCAGGGGGAACATTAGGGCATTCTTGCACAAGGTTTGGAATTAGGATGTCAAGGGAGTGATGGCAGCAGCACAGCATAGGCGATTCTATGATTTTACTGCATTGTGCCATGTGTGTAAAGCCATTGGGCCTTTTAACTCCAAAACCCTACCTTATAATATACTTCACACACAATTCACATGACTGCATATGCTGCAGAAAAATGCTCCACACGGCTGCAGATATTGCCCATAAAGCCTCATACTCAAAAAGCACACCCCTGTCTCACTACAGTTCCACAAACCTACATATACTTGCCTCACCTGTATACAAACCCCTCATGCTTCCATACACATCTATTATTATTATTATTATTATTATTTATTTTAGAGCGCCATTAATTCCAGGGCGCTGTACATTTAAGGGGAATTACATACATAACAAATATTGAACAAAACAATGGTGACAAAAAAAGATAGTAACTGAAAAAAGAGGAAAGAAGACCCTGCCCGCGAGGGGGTTTTAATTAAAGAAGAAGGGGAAGACAGAAGGTGTGGGCAGACTCTTGCGGGCCCGGGGTATGGTGGTGGGTTAAAGTGGGGTTGTGGCTATCCTGAAGAGATGGGTTTTCCCGGTGCTTTTGAAACTGTTTAAAGTTGGGGGGGTCTTGTTTTGGGTTAATGAGTTCCAGAGTGGGGTGAAAGCACGGAAATCTTGGAGCGGTCATGTGAGGGGCTGATGAAGGGGGGGCAGAGGAGAAGGTCCTTTTAGGAGCGGAATTCGTGAGGGGAGGTATCGGGAAATTAAAAGGCAAGTGTAGGAGGGGAGTTTATGGAGAGCCTTTTAGTCAGGGTTAGTAAATTTTAACGAATTCGTTGGGGCAATGGGCAGCCAGGAAGGGGTTTTGGCAAGGGGGGAGGCAGAGAGTAGCGAGGAGAGAGGGGGAATCAGAGGGCAGCAGAGTTTTGGGTGGATTGGGGGGAGGAGGGTGCTAACGGGGGGGCCAAGAGAAGGAGTTGCAGTAGTCAAGGGGGAGATACCGAGGGTGGACTAGCGTTTTAGTAGGGCAGAGTTGAGGGTGGGCAGCTGAAATAATTTTTTCAGGGGAGGCGGGGGGCAGAGGTGAGGGCTTGGGTGTGTGGTTTTTGAAGGATACAGAGGAG
The DNA here is from genome assembly GCA_025379985.1 of Phyllomedusa bahiana. NCBI lineage: Eukaryota > Metazoa > Chordata > Amphibia > Anura > Hylidae > Phyllomedusa > Phyllomedusa bahiana. Next base: position 1,486 of record JAODAL010052063.1, read on the forward strand.
TCAAAGGTTATCCCAAGGCGGGGGACTTGTGGAGCTGGTGAGAGGGGTGTGGCCATTACAATGAAGAGAGATCAGGTGGAGGGGTTTAGAGAGGGACGGTGGAAAGATGATAATTCTGTTTTATCTACATTTAGTTTTAAGCAACGGGAGGAGAAGAAGGGGGGAAATGGATGATAGGCATTTTGGGATCCGGGAGAGAAGGGAGTTAATGTCAGGCCCGGGAGATATAAAGCTGGGGGGTCGTCCCGTACAGGTGGTGTAAAGCCATGCGAGGCTATAAAGCTGACCCAGACCAGAGTGAAAGATAGAGAAGAGGAGTGGGCCAGGACAGACCACTGAGGGACACCAACAGGAGCGGGTGGGAGGAGGAGGTGGTGCAGGAGTTGAGAGACACGAATGTCCGGTTCAGAGAGGTATGAAGAGACCCAGGAGAGGGCCAGGTCCGTATGCCGAGGGAGAGAGGAATTTGTAGCAGGATGGAGTTCGACGGTGTCAAAGGCAGAGGACAAGTCTAGGAGGAGAAGGAACGGAGTAGTGGCGTGAGGTTTTTAGCAGTTACTAGGTCGTTGGTGACCTTGGTTAGGGCAGTTTCAGTGGATTGGTTGGGCCGAAGCCTGTTTGGGAGTGGGTCAAGGAGGAGTTGGAGGAGAGGTGGGAGGACAGCTGAAAATAGACTGCTACTCCATACTTATTTCACTCATGATTAGAGATGGGAATTGATTCTAACAAAGTGGAATTCGTTTAGAATTTCAGGGAAAACTTCGGTTCAGAACGAAGTTCGAACTTTGGGGTACTTCGCATGAACGAAGTGTGCTTTTGATTGATAAAATGGCTGCGAGCACATGGCGTTTCCGGGGGCAAAGAACTCTGGGAGGAAAAAGGGCAAGCCTCATGACAGGGTGCAAGAAAAAAGCCAATCAAGCCCCGGCGGGATCCTGTGACTCCCCCAGCACTTATAAGACGGGCCCACGCGGGGGAGCTCATACCGTCTCCGTACTGATAGGGAAGGTGCTGCCTTTGGCTGTTTATGATAGCTGATACTAAAGAACTAATTTTTATACAGCTTTTTTGGGGGGGTTGGTCCCACTTGCCCAGAAAACGTTTTCTCTTAACGTTCTATTTTCTGATTTTGGGGGGGTATTGGATCTAAGATGGGGGCGTCCATGCACTGCATAACATTTTTAATGCTATCTGCTCACACACATTGAGTATTCCCAAAGGGTTCTAAACCGTTACTTGTTGTAATTTATTTAAAGAAACAGCTTTTTTACAATACAAAAAACCACTTAAAATTTTTGGTTGCAATTTTTTTGCGCAATTTAAATCCTGGGGTTAATTTAAATGTTTTTGGGCGCTGTGGGACTAAAAAAAAACCATCTTTTTTACCGGGCCAAAAAAAAAAATTTTTTCCCCGTAGCATAAAATTCACAACGAAGGTTAATTCAAAGTTTTTCTCTTGTTTGTTAAACGTAAAATACACGCCAAATTTTAACACGGGCCCCCAAAAAACTGGAATTTTTTGGGTGCTCAATTCTTTTTGGCCCAAATTTTCATCCAGGGGGAAAATTAAACGTTTTCTGCGGGTTTTGGTGACTGGGAAAAAAAACCATCTTTTTTACCCGCCAAAAAAGACATTTTGCCTTAGCCCTAATTTTCCCAAACCCAAGGTTAATTTTCAATTTTTTTTGCTTGCTGTTACCGTAAAAATACACGCCCTTGGGAACAAAAGCTACAAAGCTGGTAGTTTTTTTTGGGTGCTCAAATTTTTTTTTGGGGCAAAATTACATCCCGGGGGTTTAAATTTGCGTTGTTCTGCAAAATTTTGGTGACTAAAAAAACTGTCTTTTTTCAACCCGCCAAAAAAGACATTTTGCTTGTACAAAATTCCCCAACCGAAAGGTTTAAATTTCAATTTTTCCCCTTGCTGTGTACCCCTAAAAAAACACGCCATGGGAACACGCTACAAAAACGGGGAGTTTTTTTTGGGGGCTCAATTTTTTTTGGGATTTCATCCAAGGGTTAACTAGGTAAATTTTTTTGCAGTTTTTACTTAAAAAAGAAACTTCTTTTCACCGCCAAAGAAAATTTTTGCCTGTAGCAAATTCAAAATCCAAGGTTTAAATTTTAAGCCTTTTTGGGCTTTTACTTTCATAAATACACGGGTTTTTTTTAAAGACACATAAAGTAATTTTTCCTGGCCATTTGGGGGAGCGCAATTTATACCCAAAGGGGTTTCCCCAAGCTTTTTTATTTTGGGTTCTTTTGTAGTCAAATACGGGGTTGTATTTACAATACAATATTTTTCATAAAACATTCTTCTTTTTAGAACAAACATTTTCCCAGACAGAGAGGTGGCAGGCTCTTCACCTGCGAGTGGCAAGGCACAAACATTTCCTGGAGCGGCCCGGGCCAGCACAGCAAGGGGACGTCGCAGCGGGGGTCACTCGGTGAGCCAAAACGCCACTGTCCAGGGGCCGGTGTTCCACAACCCAAGGTTTTCTTGATTGGTTGACTGGTCACCACTTCCTCCCAGAACATCTGCAACCCCACCCAAAGAGCGGGGGAACGTCAACCAACCCTTATTGGCAAATGGGGGGAGGCGGGGTCAGGGGCCCTCACCTGTCCTCAACCTGCTCTGTCCCACCCTTTTTCCCTAGCCAAGACTACTATGGGGTCGGGGCCCCGGCGCCACTATAAATGAGGATGAACAATTTTTAGGAGGCAGCACAGCTACTTGGCACGTAGAAAAGGGGCCAATATCCCCCTGTCTTTCAGTAGGCGGCAAAGTTAATGTTGGAGGGGATGGGAGGTCATGTTGGAGGGGGCAGCCTCTGCATACCAAGCCGGTGATGAGGACAGCTGACGTGAAACACAAAAAATAAAGAAGCCGCCGCACGGGCCCGGGGGAGGGAAGGTTTCATCACTCAGGAAAAGGGCGTCCCTTGCTAGTCAGGGAACGGCCCGCCGCAAGGGGTTTGGTGGCCGGGGATCACAGATAGCAGCATGTAGGTCGGGAGCCAAACGCCACGGGGGAAAAAAAACCCCTCACATTCAAGAAAAGCGCACAGGGGCTCAGCGAGGCAGGGGTGGCATAGTCCCCCATGCGGAGCATTGCCGGTAAAATCACTACTCAGCGGGGTGGGGTTCTTGCTAAGACACCGGAGGAGCCGAATAAAAGTTTAAAGTAAATCTGTAGGGGAAAGTAAGAGTGGCCATGGGGCTAACGTTGGCCCCACGGCCCGTGTCAACACTCCGTCACCATCCGGGGGCCTGGGGGAAAAAGGGCTCAGATGTGGTGGGCCATCCCCCGCCGGCGCAGCGCAGCACCGCCCATGGCACGCGTCATTTCAGACGTCAACTCCACCACCTCTGCGAAGGGGAGCGTTTTTTTCTTTGACATCCCCCCAGTCCGATCTCCCGCTCCCGCTACTCATTGGGGCCAGCATCGTTTTAGCGAGGGGATTTCAAAGAGACAACAATAGCGTCCAACCATCCTAAGGGGGCAGAAGCTGACCTGCTCCCTTCCCAATTTTTGGTACTCATCCCTCCCTTTCCAAAAGGTGCTCTGCACCGTTCAAGGGGAAATAATGGGGTTGTGCCACGGAGATGGAGCGTTCCAACCGTAATTTTTTTTCCAAAAAGGGATACCCCCACTTCATAAATATGTAGAACAGAAGGGGGGCCATCCCTTTAGCTATCGTTTTTTTTTCCTTGGCACAGAGCGCGGACTCTGGAGCTGTAACTACGAAAGGGGGAGTACATGACTTTAAAAAGGCCCCCTGGGGGAATGTGCTTCCTGCCCACCACCAACAACTTGGACGGAGACGCCGCTTTTCCCCCCTCCCGTTGCAAACTGCGGGTTCCGCGCCAAAAATCCGCCCCTCCTCCCCACCACCCCACCCCACTCGCCCTCAAATACTGCTCCTCATACCACATGTTAGGGCAAGCGGTTCAAACCCGTTCACACCTGGGTGCCTCGGCGAAAGAAGCACCAGGGGGGGAAATGCTCCGCTCTGCAGCAAGAAATCGATGTGGGCCCCTCCCGGCCAACTGCAAATCGCCCCCGGTGACGACATGGGAGGAACAGGTTCCGCGCTGACCAGGGGGGTTTGGTCCATGCCCCGCTGCCCAAAGGGGTTCAATCTAGTTGGAAAAGGTTCCTGGAGCTTCCCCCGATTTTCAGAAGTTTCGAAAATGGCCGGGAAATGGCATGCACTTCATCCTTCCAGGAAACCCTCCCAGTTGCAGCGCAGAAGGGCCCCCCCCAACACACCGTTAAGCGTTTTTTCCCCCCCTTGGGAAATTCCCCAGCCACTGTTGGACCGACTGTATGACAGAAAAAGGGGCCATTAACATTTTTTAAAATTTCCAGGCGGACGGGGGTACTCCCCTGTGAAATTTTTGATTAAGCCAGTGGGCTCAGCTGACACCCCCCTTTTGTTGAGGCCAAATCGAGGGGGCCACGTTATTGTCAGTCCCAAATAGGGGAAAAATATTTTACCCCCCCTCCATCAGCAGCAACCTAAGTCTGGTCACTATGAACAGCTTCCTTCACCCCCTAGTGAGGGGAGCAGTCGCCCCAGCAGGACCTGGGGGCAGTCCCGAACCAACAGTGGGGCCTACTTGGACAGCACTCTCCACCAACCCCGTCTTCTGGGCACTGGGCCCATCGGATGGTGGCTGCAACTTCCGAGTTTTTTTAGTGGGAAAAACTGTCCTGCCCGGGCCGTAGTGTGGCATCAAGGGTGTTTCAGGCGGGAGGGGGCCCTCGTTTCCCAAGGAGAACCCGCGTCCCCCGGAAATGTGGAACGAAGCCTTGTCAAAAATCAGGGGTGGATCGGGCCCGGTTTCCCACACCCCAAGCCTTAGGCGTCAGACAAATTCAGCCCCTACGCCTCACCCAAACTGTGAGAAATGAAAACTGGGTTTAAACTAACTGCCTCACACTTTCGATGCCGCCACCCAACGGCCACACATTGCTACAATTTTTTTTCCATCTGCCACCAACCATCTTTACCAGGGACTGGATTGCCCCCCCCACCTCCACACTCTGAACTGTGCCCCAGGACCTCATGCTGCTGCGCTTTTTTCTGGTGCCGGAATCCACACTGTGTCATTGTGCCACCTGTGGCCCACTCCAGTTTTTTTGCCACCTCCCAAAATTCATTTGCCAGTCTGACCTCAGCGCGCTGTGGGTGCGCCGGGGACCTCCACACTTTTCTTTGTGCCACTCTGTGGCCTACTCCCTTTTTTTTGCCCCCCTCCAAATGTCATTTTGCCCCCTTCTGACCTCATCGCTGCTCCGGCCCCCCCACGGTCATTGTCCACCTTGACCTCAGCTGCTCTGCTTGACCTCCCTCTCTGCATTGGCCACTCTGTTGCCTACTACTTTTTTGCCTCCCCAAATGTCATTGTGCCCTCCTGACCTCAGCGCTGCTGCCGTGACCTCCACACGGCATTGTGCCCCCTCTGGCCCACCCTGTTTTTGCCACCTCCAGAATTTCATTGTGCCACTGTCTGACCCCATCTGCTGCCATGGGGCCCTCCACATTTTTGTCATTTTCCACTTTTTGACCTCATGTTGCCTTTGCCGTGCCCCCCACACTGTTCATTTGTCCACTCTCTACCCAAACTGCTGCTGCTGTGACCTCCACTCTCTGTCATTTTTGCCCCTCTTGGCTTACTACGTTTGGGGCCCCCCTCCAAATTTCATTGTGCCACTGGCCTGCCCCAAATGCGTGCTGCTTTGCCCTCCACACGGGTGTCATTTGCCACTTTTTAAACCTCATGCGCTGCTGCTGGACCCCATTTCTTTTCACTGTCCCACTCTGGGGCCCCTACTCCCTTTTTTTTGCCACCTCCCAGAATGTCATTGTCCAAACGGGCCTGACCTCATGCGGCTGCTGCCTTTCCCCCTCCAAAACTGTGCTTGTCCATTTGCCCTAAACCTCATGCGCTGCGCCATGACCTCCACACTGTGTCATTGTGCCACTCGTGGCCTACCCCCTTTTTTTTTTGCCACCTCCGGGAATGTCTTGTGCCACTGCCTGACCTCATGCAGCTGCTGCCCGTGCCCTCCAAACTGTGTCTTTGTCCACTCTCTACCTCATGCTAAATGCGCGGGTGCCCCTCCACCCCGTCATTTGCCATTTTTTTGGCCAACCCCTTTTTTTTTCCGCCCCCAAATGTCATTGTGCCACTGCCCTGACCTCATGCTGCTGCTCCCCCGTCCCCCTCCACCTCTGTAAATTGTGCCACTCTGGGGCCTACAAACTTTTTCCCCCCACCTCCAGAATGTCATTGTGCCACGCTACCTCTTTCGGTTTGGGGGGCTGACCCCACACTGTAAATTGTCCCACTCTGTCCCCTACCCTTTTTTTTTGGCCACCCCCCCAGAATTCAGGGGGCCACTCCCTTTAAACCTCAGGCTGTTTGCATGCCCTCCACACTGTGCATTTTTCCCCACGCCCCTAACCCCCATCTGCGGTTTGCCGGTGCCCTTTAACACTTTGTCTTTGGTGCCACTCCTGGGGCCCTACTCCTTTTTTTTTTGCCCCTCCAAAATTTTCATTGTGCCACTGCCTGCCCCTCATTTTTGCTGCGGGCCGTGCCCCCCACGGGTTCATTGTGCCATTCCCCCCGGACCTCATGCTGTTGTTTTCCTGCCCCCTTTTCCCCTTCCCCCACCCTGTCATTGTGCCCCCCTTTTGGGGGCCTACCCCTTTTTTTGGGCCCCCTCCAAATGTCATTTTTTCCCCCTCTGACCTCATGCTGCTGCTCCCCCGGTGCCCTACACACGTTTTAAATTGGGTCCCCACTCTGGGGCCTACTCCTTTTTTTTTTTCCCACCTCCAAATGCCCCATTGTCCCAAACTCCCTGCCTCATGCTGCTGCTGGCGTGACCTCCACACTGTTCATTGTCCACTTTTGTGGCCAAAAAACTCCTTTTTTTTTTGCCACCCCCCCAAAATTTTTCTTTGTGCCACGGGCCCTGACCTCATGCGTTTGCTGCCCAGGGCCCTCCACATTTTGTCTTTGGGCCCACGCTGACCTCATTTTCTCCCTTTTAACCCCGGTGCCCCCAAAACTGTGTCTTTGTGCCACCCTCTGACCTAAAGCTGCTGTTGCGTAAACCTCCCTCTCTGTCTTTGTGCCACCCCTGGGGCCTTTACTATTTTTTGCCCCCCTCCATAATGTCATTGTGCCCTCCTGACCTCATGCTGCTGCTCCCGGGGCCCTCCACACTGGGGCCCATTGTCCACTCTTGACCTCATCTGCTGTTTGCTGTGCCTCCACCCCTTCCCACTGTGCCACTCGGGCCCCTACCCTTTTTTTGGGCCACCCCAAATGTCATTGTGCCACGGGCCTGACCTCATGCTGCTGCTGCCGTGCCCTCCAAAACTGTTTTCATTGTCCCACTGTCGACCTCATGCGCTGCTCCCAGACCTCCACACTGTGTCATTGTGCCACTCTGTTCCCCTTACCCCTGTTTTTTGCCCACCCCCAAAGAATGTAAATTGTGCCACTGCCGGGCCCCTCATGCTGGCTGCTGCCGTGCCCTCCCAAACTTGCCCATTGGCCCCTCTCTGACCTCATGCTGATGCTGTTTGACCTCCAAAAACTTTGTCTTTGTGCCATTTTTTTGGCCCTATTTTCCCCTTTTTTGGGCCGCCCCCCAAAAATGTAAATTGTGCCATTTCCCTGACCTCATGCTGCTGCTCCCCGTCCCTCCACCCTCTGTAAATTGTCCACCTGGGGCCTACTACTGTTTTACCAACCCTCCAAATGTCATTGGCCACTGCCCGGGCCCTCAGGCGGGCTGCTCCCCGTGCCCCTCCACACTGTCTTTGGGCCCCATTTTCTGTCCCCTACCCTTGTTTTTGCCACCCCCAGAATGTCATTTTTGGCCACTCCCTGACCTAAATGCTGCTGCTGCAGTCCCCCTCCACACTGTGTCTTTGGGTGCCACTGCCCTAACCTCATGCTGGGGGCTGCGGACCCCACACTGTTCATTTTGCCACTTTTGGGCCTATTTCCTGTTTTTTGGCCACCTCCAAATTCATTGTCCCCATTTCCCTGACCCATTTTTGCTGCTCCCGGGTGCCCTCCACCTTTTGGTATTGTGCCACTCTCTGACCTCATGCGGGTTGTTTCCTGCCGCCTTTAAAACCCCTCCACCTCTGTAAATTGTGCCACTCTGGGGCCCTTTCCCTCCTTTTTTTTACCACCTCCAAATGTCTTTGTGCCACTCCCCCTTGACCCCCATGCTGCGGGTGCCGTGACCTACACAGTGTCATTGTGCCATTCTGTGGCCCACCCCTTTTTTTTTGGCCCCCCTCCAAAATGTAAAGGGCCATGCCTGATCTCACGGGGCTGTTTCCCCGGCCCCCCCAACACTGTGTCATTGGGCCACTGCCCCTGACCTCATGCTGCGTTGACGTGACCTCCCACTGGCCCTTTTTGTGCCACTCGGGGGCCCTATTTTCCTGTTTTTGCCCCCCTCCAAAATGTCATTGTCCACTGCCTCCCTCAGGGTGCTGCCCCGGTGACCTCCCTAACTGTGTCATTTCCCACTCTTTTAGTCTACTACTTTTTTTTTTTGGCCACCTCCAAAATTCATTGTGCCACTGCCGACCTCATTCCCCTGCCGGGGTTGCCCTCCAAAACTGTGCCCATTGTGCCACTCCCTGCCCCTCATGCGCTGCGGCTGTGACCTCCACTCCCCCTGTCTTTTGTGCCACTTTGTAGCCTACAAACTGTTTTCCCACCTCCAAAAAGCCCATTTTTCCACGTCTGCCCTTTCATGTGCTGCTTCCTGACCTTCACCCACTGTCATTGTCCCATTTTCTGTGGCCTACGCCTTTTTTCCCCACCTCCAGAATGTCATTTTTCCACTGCCTGAAAATCATGCTCCCTGCGCCTTGACCCCCAAAACTGTTTCATTGTGCCATTTCGGGTGGCCTACTACTTTTTTTGGCCACCCCCCAAGAATGTCTTTTTTGCCACGGGGCCCTGACCTCAGCTGCTTTTTTGGCTGCTCCCATAATTTCCCAAAAACCTGTGTCATTGTGCCACTCTGGGGGCCCTACTACTTTTTTTTTTGCCACCTCCGACTGTCATTGTGCCACTATCTGACCACCTGCTTCCCGCCGCCGTCCCCCCTCCACACCTGTCATTTAATTTTTTTCCCACCTGAGCTCTAAAGTTTGTTTTTTCCAGTTTTCCCGCGGGCATGACTTTATCGGGCTACTTTTTCCCGCTTGATTTTTTTTTTGGCGGGTTTTGCCCTCTTAAGGGCCCAGGGAATTTTTAAAATAGTGAAGCGATTCAAAGAGGGGGGCGGCGGCATAATGGGGTGCATACTAAAACACAAACATGAAAGAAGACCAAACAAGCAGGGCAAAAACTTCCTTTCCTGAAACCCTCAGCTTTTGTGCACCGGGAAATAGCTTTTTTTTTAAACGGGGAATTCGTCCCGAAAAAATTCGGACCGAATTTTTTTTGGGTGGGAAAAAATTTCGGCAAAGTGACCGAACCAAATTTTTTGGGAGAAATTCGCCCACCCTTACTCATGTTTCTGAAAGGGAAAACACTCTATTTTTTATTTCCCTTTCCACCCCTTTCACTTTAAATACAGCATTTAAAGTATACTCTTCACACATGTGCATACATACATAATTACATTTTATGAAGTAGTGAACACAGGGCCGCCATCAGAAATTTCAGGGCCCCATACAGCTGAAGCATCTGGGCCCCCACATGTCAACACAACCCCACCAACCCTATCCCCCCCCCGCCCCCCAAATTTAGACACAAAACCCGGCCCCCCTCAGAAAACACCCCCACCAGCCCCCAAATACAGCACCCTCAAACCTGGATAAAAGCACCCCCCCCCAAACACCACCCCCAGCCTTTAGAAAACAACACCACCCCAAAACCCAGACCAAAAAACCCCCACCTCAACAAAACCCCCCCACCTCAGAAAACAGCACCCCCCAAACCTCGACACAGCAGACACAGCACCACCACCCCCCAGACACCCGCACCCCCCCCACCTCAGACACAGCAGAAAAAAAGCACCACCAGCCCCCAACACAGCTCCCCCCCCCTCAGACACAGCACCCCCAGCCTCTGATACAGCACCCCCAGCCTCAGATACAGCACCCCCAGCCTCAGACTCAGCACTCCCAGCTTCAGACACAGCACCCACAGCCTCAGATGCAGCACCCCCAGCCTCAGACACAGCACCCCCAGCCTCAGATACAGCACCCCCAGCCTCAGATACAGCAGCCTCAGACACAGCACTCCCAGCTTCAGACATAGCACCCACAGCCTCAGATGCCGTATCCCCAGCCTCAGATACAGCACCCCCAGCCTCAGATACAGCACCCCCAGCCTCAGACACAGCACCCCTACCCTCAGACACAGCACTTACAGCCTCAGATACAGCACCCCCAGCCTCAGACACAGCACCCATAACCTCAGACACAGCACCCCCAGCCTCGGACACAGCACCCCCAGCCTCAGATACAGCACCCCCAGCCTCAGACACAGCACCCATAACCTCAGATACAGCACTCTCACTGTCAGACACAGCACCCCCAGCCTCAGACACAGCACCCCCAGCCTCAGACACAGCACCCCCACCCTAAGACACAGCAACCTCAGCCTCAGCGGGGTCACTGGGGCAGAGAGGGGTCTTCAGTGGGCCCGTGCGGCTCTGCGTGTGAGGAGTGCCGCACTCCGATCACAGGAGTGAGTGCTCTTTACATTAACACATCTGCAGCAGCAGAAGCGTCTCTCACTTCCTTCCAGTTCTCCTGCCACCTGTGATCGGAGTCGACCCCTCCTCTCTATCTACCATTGGGCGGGGCTTCAGTGATTCCATCAGGCAGAAAGAGAGAGGAGGGGCGGACTCCGATCACGGGCTGCAGGAGAATTGGAAGGAAGTGAGAGGCGCTGCGGCTGTAGTAATATAAAGAGCACTCACTCCTGTGATCGGAGCGCAGCCCCCCCTCCTCACACGCTGAGCCGCACGGACCCCTGCAGACGGTCAGCAGTGCCGCGGGGCCCGTGTCCAGGCTGACTAGATCATGAAACAAGAAGGCCTGCTTGCAGCGGGCCCCCTTGTGTCACCGGGCCCCGTATTGCAGTACCCTTTGTACTTCCTTTATGGCGGCCCTGAGTGAGCAGACCCTGCATTTAATGGGATTATCCAGTCAGCAGTTATGACTAGTTTGCAGGAACACAACATTGGGGAACAGAGCAGGAAGTACTGCTTCCAGCCTCTGCACTGTTTCTGACACAGCTTCTCTAACCACTCAGCACTACCTTTTAATGCCAATCAATGGTGCTGCGCCATCAGCGCTCGGACAAAGTGCTGTAATCCTCAAGCAGAGAGGGATAGCTCCACCCATATCTCTTAGCACTGTATGCTGCCAGGCTGGGCAGCTTGGACCCTGTAGCAACCGCTATGGCGGTAGTTCCATGTATGCCACCATAAGCCAGCTACTGTCTGCTACAATCATATGGATTTACAGCACATCACCGCTGCAAGAAAATAATTAAAAAGAAAGTTGGAAACCAGCAAAGTGGAAGGAAATGTAATAAGTGAGAAGTAGTTTTAGTAAGTACTCAACAAGTCCAAAGGTAAAAACTTTTTTTTCTCAAAACCCCTTGGAACAAATGGCCATGAAAATGGCTGTGGCACATAAATTTTTTATCTAAGCAAGCAAGTGTTGTGTTATATTAGTTGCATGCCTTAGTCACTGAATTGTGTGTGCATTTGCCACAGATACTACTGTAAATTGTTATGACCCCTCAAGAAACAGAATAAAACATAATAAAAATTAAGCAATGTCTTAAAAAATTCAAAAATCCTCAAAAAATGTTAAGAGAAATTGTCCACTATTTATATCACATATATAATTAAAGGGGTTTTATCATCACACGCTTTCACAGACTTGAGCTGTTTCTGTCTGTTACAGCGTCGAATCCAGGGGCGAGTCTCTCCTCCCAGTAGGCGCGTCTCCTCCCAGTAGGCATGTCTTCCCTCACTGTAGACTTGTGACATCCTCATTCTGTGTGAGCAGTGGAAGGGAGAGGATGTCAGAGCTCTACAGACTTTCTGCAATGGTTCTCATGCCTGGATAGCTGTCACCTCCCTCCACAAGCTCCTTGTAACCAGAACACCTGTATTGGTGTAAGCAGTTATACATACAATCTGAACTGAAGAAACAAATGTGAGAACGGCACGCTGCCCCCCTCCCTTCTGATATCAGGCAGGAGGTAGAACAGGCTGTATAAGGCTGTGTTATATGGGGGAGAGAGTGAATCTAGCAGATAGAGACTCAGTAATTGCCCAGGATCCTTTACATAGAACTATCAGTGGAAGAAGGGCATAGAGAGGAGTTGAGACAGCCTTTATTATACAGATACAGTCATTGCAGGCAGTTCATTTCACTTTCATTTTCCACAGCTCAGAGGGGAGTAAGCACAGAGTGCAGGGAGCCAATCACAGAAAAGGGGGCATGGCCTGACCACCTGCTGCACAAATAGCTATAGACGCACAGATTAGCTCATATCTGCTATACACTCAAAGGAGAGTTACTGCTGCTGCACTCCTGAACTACTTTGGATCAAAGGGTTAAAAGCTAAGTAGCCTAAGCGAGTATTCTGAGCGTGTGAGTGTGTCTTTTTTGTGTAAGTGTGTCGTTTTGCTTAAGTGTGGGACTTAATATTGGGGGACTTTAGATTTCGGGCTTTTAGAATGGGCAGTATTATACAGATTTTTCATATTTGTATCTGTATTTCTTTGTTTTAGTAACACCCCCCATGAGTTCCATGTTTGACAATGCCTGTCCGGTACACAACCTGTGCAATGTATTCCCCTCCTTGCCCAAAGTCGGGGGTCCATACTGCTGTGCAAGATGTGTGCACACTGCACATTTAGAAGCCCGTATCCTGCATCTAAAAGAGCAAGTGGCAACACTGAGATCAATTGCCAACTTGGAAGTGGGTCTGCTTCTCACTGAGCAGGCACTCGCAGGTGTAGATGCTGGGGAGGATGGGAGCATGGAGGTGCGGAAAACATGAGGCAGCTAGGGTGTGGTAAAAAGTTAGAAAGAAGGGTAGAGGGAAAGTGTTAGGGAGGCTAGTCCTTTAACTGACACACCCCAACAAATTTGCAAAGATTTGCGGATGAGGGGAATGTCGGTCAGAAATAGCAATGCTGCAGCAAGACACTACCCTGTCTGCTCCAGTAAGATGGGGAATAGGAGTGCAGGTCAGGCTAGACAGGTGCTAGTAGTTGGGGACTCCCTTATAAAGGGCACAGGGTAGGGCTATCTGCCACAAAGACCGGGAATGGTCGAACAGTATGTTGTTTTTTGGGCCCAGGTTCGACTTATTGCGGGGTCGGGCTGAAAAGATTTCTGGGTTGGGTGTTGGTGAGAATCCAGCTGTCATGGTCCACATTGGCACCAATGACAAGTTAGAGGTAGGTGAAGTGTCTTTAAAAAGATTTAAGGGATTTAGGCAAAAAGCTCAAGGCATGGCCCCTCCAAGTAATATTTTCAGCAATTTTACCTTTTCCCGGGCCACACCAGAGGGCAGAGGGAGATAGAAAGGGTTAATAAGTGGCTCAAAAATTTGGGTGTAGGAAAGAGGGTTTGGGGGTTTTTTGGAGAACTGAGCTGATTTGTCTTGGCTCAGATCTATGCGGGGAGGGGCCTGCACCTAAATGGGGGGGAGGCCCCTTATTGGGGGAAAAATGGCCAGGAAAGTTGGGGGAATTTTTTAAACTGGGGTGGGGGGGAGGGAAATTGGTGCAAGATCTGAAGATAGAGAGCTGGGAATTAGTAAAAAAAATAGGGGTGGATGGTGGGGGGGGTATAGAAAAAATAGTTAAAAAGAAAGGGAAAAAGGAATAAAAGCTGAAAAAATCTCAAATTTGCATTGCCCAAATGCCGGGGAGTCGGGGCCAAAAAATAAATGAACTAGAATTATTAATGCGAAGAAAAATAACTAGGGGGGATAACTGAGACAGGGGTGGATGGAGCAACGCCCCCGGGGGGTTAATTGAGGGTTACAGTCTACTTAGAAGGGACCGAAAACACCGGAAGGGGGGGGTGTCTGTCTCTATGAAAAAAACCAGTCTGAACCCAACATGGGGGAAGAAATAGGTACAGGAATAAAACGGGGAAATCATTTGGGTAAATATACATGGGGGAAATAACAGTAATATATTTCTAATGGGCTCTGTTAGGCCCCCAAATATAACAGAACCATAGGATATGCTCCTCAGGAAAATGATGAAGCATCTAATCAGAATTAGGTTGTTATTAGGGGACTTTAACTCCCAGACTAAAGGGGGATTTGAAATTGTACCTAAAAAGGAAACTGTTTTTGTCTATAACTAAAATAATTACCTTTCCCAAATGGTTGCGGGAAAAACCGACTAGGGGAAAGGCCCTTCTAGATTTAAATATGATAATCCCTGACAGAGTAACAAAGGTTCAGGTTGGGGGGCACCTAGGGAATAATGACCAAAATATAAAAAACTTCCATTTAGCCTTAATGAGCTTTTTTTGTCATGGAGCCCAAAAACACTGAATTTTGGGGAAAGGCAAATTTTTACCCTGCTTAAGAGGTACTAAACTGTATTGACGGGAAAAGGTGTTTTAAAAATAGCAGAAAAAAAAATAAAAGAGATCTTTAAAAACATGTAGGTGCCCACTGTGAAGGTCCCTATGTAAAAAAAAAATTTAGAAACAGGAAAAAAAAAACCCAATGTGGAAAAAAACAGAGATGTAAAATGAGGCAATAAAAAACAAAAAAAAAAAGCGTTTAGCTACAAAACAGGGGGAAAAGTGAAGAGGCGCTAAAGCTATAAGGGAGAAAAAAAAAAAATGAAAAAAAGATTAAGGCAGCAAAGCTGGAGACAGAAAGACGTTTAGCCATAAAAAAGTAACACTAACCCCAAAAATTTTTTAACTATAAAAATGTAAAAAGTTTAAAAAAGAAAATTTTGGGCCCCCCTTTAAAAAGTACTGAAGGGGATATGTGGGGGTGATGAAAAGAAAGAAACCAATTAAACTTTTCTTCTCCACTTATTTAGAGGAGGATGAGCTTCCTGTTGATGAGCAAAGGGAGGAGGTAAATTCCAACTTAAATGTTTCCCCGTCTAACCCGGAAGAAAATGCAGCTCCGCCCTTTGGAAGCTTAAAATAAAACAAACCCAAGGCCCCCGCGGTTACACCCCCTGTCCTAAGGGAGTTAAGTAAGTGATAGATAAGCCCTATTCTTAATATTTATGGACTGTATAATAAAAGGGTCTGTCCCAAAGGATTGGCGCATCCCTTGGACAAATGTGGTGCCAATATTCAAAAAGGGGCAAAAAAATGATCCAAAGGAAACTATAGGCCCGGGAACTTAACTTGTTTGTGGGTAAAAAGTTTTTAAGGTTTTCTAAAGATGCTATCCTGGATTATCTCATGAAAATAAATGTATAACGCGGTTCCTGCATGGGTTTATAAAGGATTTGGGCTGTCAAACTAATCTGATCAGTTTTTGAGGAAGTTAGTTCTAGCTGGGTCGGGGTGAGGAATGGATGTCAAATTTGGATTTTCCAAGCATTTGAAACAGGCCCATAAATGGTTTGGGAAGTAAATTGAGAAAGCTTGGATGGGGAAAATGTGGGCAAGTGGGTAAGTAACTGGCTCACTGATAAAAAAAAAGGGTGGTATTTAACGGTGCATACTCAACCCGGATCCCTGTTATAGTGGGTACCAAGGCTCAGTATTGGGCCCTACCTCTTTAAAACTTTCATAAAAAATCTTACAAGGGGTTGCACGAGAATATCGATCTTTTAGATGATATAAGCTCTGAAAAGGAATCCACCAATAGAGGATAATGTGATTACAAAAGGGATTGGATAGGTTGGAGGCCTGGGGGAGAAATGGAGTGAGGTTTAACCTGATTTAAATGCAAGGTTTTTTCACATGGGGAAAAAATCCATTTTCATGATTACTGCTAAAAGGAAAAACCGGTAAAAAGTGCATGGGGGAAGGACTTGGGGGGAATCCTGGTGGACGGGAAAATTAAATGTGCGCCGTGTCAGGAGCAGCTGCCAAAGGGAAAAGGACTTGGGGTTTCTTAAAGGGGGATAGTGCAATGATGGGGAAAATTATTCTCCCCCTAACAAAATCACTGGGTTTGACCCCACATGGAAATTGTGTTAAGTTTTGGGCACCATGCACAGGATTGACATTGAGAGCTTTAAAAGTACAAAAGGGGGCAAAAAAAATAATAAAAGGATGGGGGACTACAATAACGAAAGATTAGCAAAATTAGGGTTATTTTTTGTTAGAGAAAAACGGCTTCGGGGGGGCATAAAAAATATGTTTAAATATATTAATGGCCAATATAGAGATCTCTCTAAAGATTTTTTTATACCCAGGACTGTATCTAGAACAAGGGGGCATCCTCTACGGCAGTGTTTCTCAACTCCAGTCAGACCCACCAACAGGTCATGTTTTCAGACTTTCCTTAGTATTGCACAGGTGATATAATCAGTATTGCACAGGTGATATAATTGTTGTCAGTGCATTCTGCACAGGTGATATAATTAAGGTCAGTGCACTCAGTGGGAGACCCTGAAAACATGACCTGTTGGTGGGTCTGACTGGAGTTGAGAAACACTGCTCTACGGCCTGAAGAACGAAATTTTCTACATAAACATAGAAAAGGATTCTTTACTGTTAGAGCAGTGAGACTGTGGAACTCTCTGCCAGAGGAAATTTTCATGGTGAATTCACTAACAGAGTTCAAGAAGGGCTTGGATGCATTTCTGGAGCTTGATAATATAACAAGTTATAGTGACTAGGATTCTGGAGAAGGGTCTGGATACATTTCTCGATGTAATAATATAACAAGTTATAGTAACCAGGATTCTGGAGAAGGGTCTGGATACATTTCTAGATGTAATATAACAAGTTATAGTGACCAGGATTCTGGAGAAGGGTCTGGATACATTTCTAGATGTAATATAACAAGTTATAGTGACTAGGATTCTGGAGAAGGGTCTGGATACATTTCTAGATGTATTAATATAACAAGGTATAGTGACCGGGATTCTGGAGAAGGGTCTGGATACATTTCTAGATGTAATATAACAAGTTATAGTGACTAGGATTCTGGAGAAGGGTCTGGATACATTACTAGATGTAATATAACAAGTTATAGTGACTGGGATTATGGAGAGGGGTCTGGATACATTTCTAGAATGTAATAATATAACAAGTTATAGTGACTGGGATTCTGGAGGGGGGTCTGGATACATTTCTAGATGTAATATAACAAGTTATAGTGACCGGGATTCTGGAGAAGGGTCGTTGATCCAGGGATTTATTCCGATTGCCAGATTGGAGTCAGGAAGGAATTTTTTCCCTAACATGAGGTCAATTGGCTCCTACCTCATGTGGGTTTTTGCCTTCCTCTGGAGCAACACTTTCACACTTTAGCAACACTTTAGCACAATAGGCTGAACTGGATGGACGTATGTTTTTTTTCGGCCTGACAAACTATGTAACTATGTAACTATGTAGATAATGAAAACCAACTGCAAAAGTGCTTATTTTTTCTGTCCCATCGTGATCTTTGTAGCGAGAAAACCCCTTTAAAGAACCACTCCATTTTTTCCTTAGAAAATCTTTTTAGATACTCAGCAGTGTCAGTAATTGTGCTTATCTACAGCTGAAAAAAAATTTCACACTGCTACACTAGTCTTCATATGACCTGCGAGTTGTTGAGAGACATTTTTCAGAATACAGTTATTCTCAGGACGTCAGTATCTCTATGCATTTCTACTAGACCAGCTTTAAAGCTCCTATAAAGATATTCACTTCATACAACCATGCTGTGTGTTTCTGCAACTCAGACTGCAGGTCACATGATCCAGCTGCAGCAGTGTGAAATGCTATATTCAGCTGCACGTACGCAAAATTACAGACATTACTGTGCACCTAAAATCATTTTCCAATTAATTAAGTGGAAAAACTTGGAATGGTTCTTTAATATGAGAGTGAATCTCTACTTTATCTACTTGCCAATCAGCCGTTGACTTTAAATGTCCGGGCGGCGGCAGTTTAACTTTGCACAGACGTTCTGAATATAATTGTGCAGAGAGCTGGCTGTAAGGCAATAGCTGGACTCTCCAATGAGAAGACAGGGATGGATTATTACCATCCCTGCTTTCTTGAGTGCTGTATAAACAGACAGTAAGCCTGTATTGGCTTTCTGTTAGTAGGAGTCACGTGACTTTTCTGAGAGTGATGATGCTGTATTTGCACTGTATTGATGATAATGATATCTTTGTATTGTGGAGGTATGTCTGGACCCAGAGATTCAGACGCATGTCAGTCTGAAGATGGATTGCAGACATCTAGATAACCTTTTGGTCTAATGTGTCTGTGAAATACTGCTTATGCTGAAGTGTTTATAATATTGCTAAGTAATGGTGAATAGATTGGTCTGAGTGAATATGTAAATGTGCAGGCAGCAACCAGAAAGGGGTTACCATGGTTACTGTAGAGGAGGGGAAGAGGCTATAAATTTACACTAGTAATTAGTGATAGTGTTCTTGGTTGTTCTTAAGTGGAACCATATATTCTGAGTAATTACAGGCTACAGTATGGAATGGGTCACTCAACTTTCTGAGAGGGCTGTTGACCTGTACACCTGAGGTCACAACCCTACTATATCCTGATGCCATGGATCCCAGAAAGCATAGAAGACTTTTATGGAAGGAATTGCAGTCTGGCTGATCCTGGAGGCTCCCATGGAAAAGGTACACTGGGGTGAACATGAAAAGCAGTGCATAGTGAGTCCCGCATTGGCCAGCTGCCCTGTCGGTGTTTAGATTTTGCTTCTAAACATTCAAATTCAAATAACAGTGGCACACTATGGACTAAAGAAACCATCTAATGGGACATAGGAAATTTGGAAAAAGCATTACTGCTAACTAGGATACATGAAAAAAATGAGGCTCTTAGTTCACACTTTTGGCCAAAAATGTTTAAGCCCACCTCCCAGTCTTCAAGGGGACCTCATATGCAGGTGGGTCCTACGCTATTGTTACCTCTATTGGGTCCTGTTCAGACCTGCACACTTCAGGGAGCGAAGATACCTGCTTCAAAGAACACTGCACTGATTTAAAACCTGAGGAAGTGGGCGGGATGCAAAAACCAAAATGGAGGCCGCCACTCCTCCCTACATATAGTCAGAAACAACACTTGGTTTTGCACATGGAAAAATTTTGTTTGAAAAAACAAATGCACACTGGTGTGGCAGCAATACATATAAACATTCAAATTCAAATAACAGTGGCACACTATGGACTAAAGAAACCATCTAATGGGACATAGGAAATTTGGAATAGCATTACTGCTAACTAGGATACATGAAAAAATGAGGCTCTTAGTTCACACTTTTGGCCAAAAATGTTTAAGCCCACCTCCCAGTCTTCAAGGGGACCTCATATGCAGGTGGGTCCTATGCTATTGTTACCTCTATTGGGTCCTGTTCGGACCTGCACACTTCAGGGAGCGAAGATACCTGCTTGAAAGAACACTGCACTGATTTAAAACCTGAGGAAGTGGTCGGGATGCAAAAACCAAAATGGAGGCCGCCAATCCTCCCTACATATAGTCAGAAACAACACTTGGTTTTGCACATGGAAAAATTTTGTTTGAAAAAACAAATGCACACTGGTGTGGCAGCAATACATATAAACATTCAAATTCAAATAACAGTGGCACACTATGGACTAAAGAAACCATCTAATGGGACATAGGAAATTTGGAAAAAGCATTACTGCTAACTAGGATACATGGAAAAAAATGAGGCTCTTAGTTCACACTTTTGGCCAAAAATGTTTAAGCCCACCTCCCAGTCATCAAGGGGACCTCATATGCAGGTGGGTCCTATGCTATTGTTACCTCTATTGGGTCCTGTTCGGACCTGCACACTTCAGGGAGCGAAGATACCTGCTTGAAAGAACACTGCACTGATTTAAAACCTGAGGAAGTGGGCGGGATGCAAAAAACCAAAATGGAGGCCGCCAATCCTCCCTACATATAGTCAGAAACAACACTTGGTTTTTTACATGGAAAATTTTTGTTTGAAAAAACAAATTCACACTGGTGTGGCAGCAATACATATAAACATTCAAATTCAAATAACAGTGGCACACTATGGACTAAAGAAACCATCTAATGGGACATAGGAAATTTGGAAAAAGCATTATTGCTAACTAGGATACATGAAAAAAGGAGGCTCTTAGTTCACACTTTTGGCCAAAAATGTTTAAGCCCACCTCCCAGTCTTCAAGGGGACCTCATATGCAGGTGGGTCCTACGCTATTGTTACCTCTATTGGGTCCTGTTCGGACCTGCACACTTCAGGGAACGAAGATACCTGCTTCAAAATTTTTCCATGTGCAAAAAGTGTTGTTTCTGACTAGATTTTGCTTCTGGCCTGGCCCAACAAAACCCAAGTCCAGTTATCCTAGGGGTTTACTCCATTAAGCTGGAGGAAGAATCCAGGATGTCAGTTGTTCTTGGGTTAGAGTGCTTTTTGAAGTCTAGGCTGCATCTGAATAAGGGACAGATTAAATGGGACTGTTCCTGGCTGCTAGCTGCAACATGCTGAGAAAGGACTGTTACTTATTGAAAGTCTACCATCTTGCCTGGGAATAAAATAAAGGAGTTATTTTTACAACATTAGCCCTTTCTCCTCTCTCCTGCTTACTGCAACGGCATGACATAATGAGCACCTCACTACACCATCACCAGGGCAGGAGATTATAACCACTAGCAGAGTGTGCCCCGGGGATAACACCACCATCATCTGCAAAGTTCCCCTCTTCACTGTAATGGTGTAGGACAACCAAGAGAGGAATTGATGGAGTATAGCCACTGTGACACCAGCAACTATGACTTCTGGGAATGTATTAAAACTTGATTTGCCCTGTAACCTGGGCTAATATATCATCCCTAGGTACAGGGGAAATCAAAGAGGGGAGGGGGGAAAGGTAAATAAAATGTCCTCCCAAAGGTCTTTATCTGATTTTATGGGATGCATAATATCTATAGTAAATTGACCAAAAAAAACACAATAAAATATTAAAATAATAAGAGCGGAGAAAAGCCGTCCCCCTACAGCCGTGCACACGGCTCCAGAAACAGGACAAATACCGGTCGGATAATCCGACCAGTATTTTCTCTGTGCCGTGGGGACATGCCCTTAGAAGGATCTGTACAGTTTATGTAGAGTGACCTGAACAGATATGGTCAAACGATTCTATTTATACAGTAAACACAGAGGGAATGCTGCAAAGCTCCACAACAGAGGAGAGTGCTGGATTATAAGCTGTGGTGTGTGTAAATGTTTGGAGTCTGGTCTTGATTCTTTATTAGTTTATGGGTTCTGTCTGTTGTCTTTATTTGGGAGATCTAGTCTGTATTAGTTGAGGGTATCCGGTAAGGCATAACTAGAATTCATAGGACCCCCCAGCAAAATGATTTAGGCCCTCACCACCCAATAAGAGGAAATGTAAACAGAGTTAGTAGCAAACCACCTTGCTATTCCCCACTCAAAAGTACAATGATGTTGCACCTGAGTGGGCCCCCTCAACCTTTGGGCCCCAAAGCAGCTTCTATAGCTTCTACAGTTACAGTTAGGTCTGGTCTAAATTCTTTATTGTTTGAAGGGGTCTTGTCTTGGGTCTGTATCAATTTAGGATATCTGCATTGATTTTGGGGGATCTGGTCTTGGGTCAGGACTAGTATCCTAGGGGGCTTGATCTAGGGTGTGTACTAAATTAGGGAATTTGCTTTGGAGTCTGTATTTAGAGGTTCTGGTCTACAGCTTGTATTTATTTAGAGAACTGATCTGGGGTCTTTTTTTATTAAGGGATCCCGCTAATAATCTCTTTCCAGTGCTAAATTGATAGGATACTGCAATCCATTTCATCCGATCTAATGTAATCACCCGCACATGAATCATGCAAAATAGAATTTTTTTCATGCAAAATAAATTTTCTTTTATTTAAGTGATGTATACAGTAAATGCGACTTTTAATGTGAACGTTTTCGGCCTATCCGACCTTTTTTTGAAGCAAGTCACTATAAAAGTAAACAGAACTAAATCACACAATTAAAATCATATATATCCAAAGTTAATACACATGTATACAGTGACCCGATGTATAAAAAGTTTTATGAAAATACAGACAAATCATCCCCCATAACTAGTTAGGAAATTGCAAAAGGGTTAAAGCGATTTCATATAATCATAATGCATATATGTAATAAAAAGGATAGCTGTGTGTGTATGTATATATATATATATATATATATATATATATATATATATATATATATATATGTATATATGCTTAATTATTAGCCAATATAATATTAATCGTCCAGTCTTATGAAGGATTAATAAAAAGTCACCCATGTTCATAATACTGGATTAAGTATATCCGTTTGTAGGATCAATGTGTCTATAATGTCCCATAAAAAACTATCATAGGGCTGTATGGAATAGCCTACAAGCAATCGTTTACCTTCTTGCATACATACAGATGTCTAGGAATCCGGCCGCAACTCGGTGTGGAAAGATGAGATCGCAATGCTGTATTCAGATAGCTGACGTCTCTAAATACCTACTGTGTTTGCATAGCGGACTGCAAATTGCATGGGATACGTGTCCTTATGCCAGAGTGGGCTTGATGCACTTCCACCCATACTGTCTTACAGAGCATGTGCAGATTTTTGCACTGTGTACAAATAGGGAGAATATATCAACAATATATAGAATTAATTAAGATACTGGAGTTAATTATTATAATGCCAGGAAAGTTTTATATGGCTTAAGTAGCATATACATTATATGGGAAAGGCGAAAGCACATTACGCAATTAGTAGAGCTATAAAACAGACAGGGATTAGTATGTGTGAGATAATGGTAAGTATATGAAAATTCTCACCAATGAGATTCTAGCATGTCTAGGAAAAAATAGAAAAAAATACAAAATCAATATAAAATTAAACTGAAGTTACATTTAAATCAGAAAATTGATATCAAGAGAATAACAAATCACAGTTTCGGTTTAATGCGTGGGATGACATACTTTTCAAATAATGGATCCACCAGAATTTCCTCTCTTCAAGTTTTTTCACATGGTTTTCACCCCTCTGAGGACATCTAGCTTGTTCAAGCACTTGGTAACATAATTATATGTTGTGTTGTGCCTCTAAGAAATGGTTATTGACAACAAATTGTAGATTTGTGGCTAATGATCCTATCCTTAACATGCTGCATAGTCTCACCTACATACCCAAGCCCATATGGGCATTTGAATATGTAAACCACTGCAGAAGATTCTGCAGAAGTGAAGAAACTCCTTATTGGAATAAGTCTACCTGTATGTGTATATTGAACTTTTTCCCCTTGTATAACATTAGCACAGTGCGAACAGTGCAAATATGGGTATGTACCCTGTCGTTGTGTTCCAATTGACTGTTTGACAGATGTTTGAGAGCAATATCAGCTTTCACTAGTAAATCTATAATGTTTTTAGGGGCTTTTGAATGTATCATGACCGGTGACTGAATTTCTTCAATATGTGGGTAATGTTACATAGTTACATAGTTAGTACGGTTGAAAAAAAGAGATGTGTCCATCAAGTTCAACCAAGGGTTCATGTAACAAGTGCCATCTTTTCTTGATATTCGGATGGATCTTAGGCATCAGAAGGTGATAAGTAATGATGAGTGGAACATGTTTTTATTTGGTCTTTCTTGTGAATTTATTCTGTCTGATGTTTGAGTATAGTTAAGAAGGTGATTTGGGTAATTCCTCTTTTTGAACTTCAAAGGCATTTTATCTATTCTATGTGCTCTTAGCGCAGGATCTGTGACAATACCCTCTACTCTTTTAAATTGAGATTTAGGTAGTGAACATTTTACACCACTTGGATGTCAGTAAATTATTGTGGTCAGTGGACTTTGTGTATAGGTTGACTGTCAGATTAATAGATTTACTTTCAGATAATAAACATCGTCTTTAATAACTAGTGTATCCAAAAAATTGAGTTTTTGTTTATTGTACTCCATTGTAAACTGAAGTTCAGGTTTAGTTGAACTGAGGAATTCAAAAAATTAATGTAGCCCATATGCAAAAAGATATCATGAAATTAAAATTTTAATGTTATTAAATATTGCTGGAACAAATCTGAGGTATAGATATATGTCTCTTCAAATGACATCATGTAAGCATTTGCATATGGCGGGGTAACATTGGTGCCCATCAACGTGCCATGTTTTGGACCATAAAAGTCATCTATAAATAAAAAATAATTCTCTTTAAGTTTGACAGAAAGAAGTTCAGTACAGAAATCTCATTCTTTAGTGCTTAATAGAGTAGTTTGGCGTATTTTAGAGACCGCTGTGAGGCAATATATATGTTGAATTGATGTATACAGACTATTAAGCATCTTTTGGAATCTGTTGTATGTCTCTAATCAAATGTAGGAAATGGAAGCAATATAAAATAAATGAATCAGATTTTTTTAATGAGAGGTGTAGAGATGCCACGATAGGACGTCGTGGTGGATTATGTAAATCCTTATGTATCTTCGGAAGTATGTAGGAGACTGGACATATAGGATGGTCTATGAGGCGAAT
>JAODAL010052064.1:0-26236 GCA_025379985.1 Phyllomedusa bahiana
AATGTCAATTCGGTCCCCATGCCTTCCTCACCGACAGTAACACAGCAAGCAGGTCTCTCCTCTCCCAGCAGGACTCAGCCAAAACTAGTGACTCCATGAAAACAGGGAAACTATGTGAAAATTGTGCTCGATGTGTGTCCTCCGTGTGATTTCTCAGTTTCAACTGTCACACTGTAAAATGGCTGCTGCTTCACAGTCTCTTGGTCACATGACATAAAAATCACATGTCTTATCATGCTTTTACACATGGGTTAGACATTCAAAACAGCAACATCTTGTGGCCAAACAGCAGAATGTAGCAGGACAGTTTGTAATCACTGACTACACATAACATTTCACTGAATAAACACTACAAGGCTGTTCCACCATCCCACAACTGTTTGAAGGTTTTCTGAAAGATGCTATACTGGTGTATTTCATTGAAAATGAATGTGTAACTCTGTTTCAACATGAGTTTACAGGGGATTGGTCCTGTCAAACTAATCAGCTTCTATGAGGAGGTTGGTTCTAGACTGGATCGGAGCAAGGCACTGGATGTCATATATCTGGATTTTTCTTAAGCATTTCATACTGTGCCATAAAATTGGTAAGTAAGGTTTCTACATTAATATAGAAAGGGATTCGTTACTGTAAGAGCAGTGAGACTGTGGAACTCTCTTCCAGGGGAACTTGAACTCACAACAAGAATTAAAAAATGGTCTGGATGTATTTCTGGAGTGTAAAACTATAACAAATTATAGTTACTTTGATGGGGGTCATTTATTCTGATTGCCAGATTGCAGTTGGGTAGAATCTTTTTACCATCAAATGAGAACAATTGGCTTCTACTTCTGTTTTTGCCTTCCTCTGAATCAACACTGTAGGTCAATAGACTGAACAGAAGGGCATATGTCTTTTTTCGGCCTTAAAAACTATAACTATGTAACTGCCTCAGTAGACAAGGAGACATGGCTTAAATGGAAATGGACATGACTCAGCATGAAGGGGCTAATAATCTTTGACAAAAGTCTCTAATGTATTTATCATACAATGTGGGGCACTGTAATAAATCTGTAAACAAGTTATAGATCACCCAGCCCATCCAATCAGTGCACAGCACAGAGGAGTGTCACAAACGTCATCACTGAGGGTGTAGGGAATCTCATTTGCTGCTAAAATCACATGACCCTGTTATTTGTACGTCACTGTAATTCCTTGTGAACGCCATTTGCAGTTCACTCTCTGTACTGCACGCACTGCTCTCTGTCAGTCTGCTTACTTGCATGCAGGCACACTATTTCTTAGCAATTTTAGACATGAAAAGCTGATAGTTAGATTAGTTAAGGGTGGGTACAGCAAGCTTAGGAAATCATAGACAGCAATAGTTAGGGATTTTTTTATTGCTGGCCGCATCGTTCCCATTTTTATTCTGAGTGCCCAAAAGTTCATTTCTCCTGTTTTGGGGGTCCAGCTATTGCAAAAGACACCATTAGCACATCTGCTATAGAAAGAAATCGCTTTCAAAACTGGTTTCTTTCTGCAAATTTGATCGAGTGCCCAAAAGTTCATTGTTCCAGTTATGGGGGTACAGCTAGTGCCGAAGATAGCGTTAGCAAATCTGCTATAGAAAGAAACTGCTTTTAAATACTAGTGTCTTGCTGCAAATTTGATTGAATGACAAAAAGATCATTGTTCCAGTATTGGGGGTACAGCTAGTGCAGAAGACACCATTAGAAAATCTGCTATAGAAAGAAACTGCTTTCAAATACTGGGTTCTTGCTGCAAATTTTATTGATTGCCCAAAAGTTCATCGTTCCAGTTATTGGGGTACAGCTAGCGCAAAAAAAGAAACCATTAGTAAATCTGCTATAGAAAGAAATCGCTTTCAAAAACTGGTTTCTTGCTGCAAATGTGATTGAGTGTACAAAAGTTCATTGTTCTAGTTTTGGGGGTACAGCTCGAGCAGAAGACACTGTTAGCAAATTTTCTATAAAAATAAATCGCTTTCAAAAACTGGTTTCTTGCTGCAAATTTGATTGAGTGCCCAAAAACTCATTGTTCCAGCTGTGGGGTTGGAATTCTAGAATAAGAGACTCTTACCAAAAATTTTGCTTTTTAATATTTAGCTTTTGTACATGGAGAGAAGTAGAGGTGGTAAGCGAGAAAGGAGGGGCATAGGACATGGAGCTAGAGGTAAGAGACAAGGCACTCCTTCCAGTGCTCCAGACAACACACAAGGGAGCACATCGTCAGTCGCAGGACCGTTAGGCCTGTCATCGCTTGGTCGGTTCCCTGTGAATCTCAGTATTGAAGTGTGACGTTAATCTGTTCTTCAGTGGTTAACACACCCTGCATCCAGCATTTTTACCTCCTCTTACTCTCAGACACAGGCACAAATATCATCATCATCATCATCAGTCCAACCTAAAGCACAAATGTCACCCAATATACTGACCACTCCAGATAATCCATATTATGATGAGCTCTTTGATCACACAATGTGGTTCAGAAGGCATTTCAAAAGATCAAGAGGCCAAAGAGGATGATTTTGTCTGCTTTGATACCCAATCGCTGATGCCCTCAGAGAAGGAGAAGGAAGCTGGTCTGTCGGTATAAATACCGAGTGAGCAGCAATGCCTTGCAGTGCTTGTGGCTTCTAGCCTGCAGCTTGAGGATGTACACTATGAAGAAATTGTGTAATCAAAGAACTTTTCAGAATATGGATTATTTGGAGTGGTCAGAATATTGGGTTGTGACATTTGGCCCATTTGTGGACTAATGATGATGATGATAACGGCATTTGGGGCTGTGACTGAGAGGAAGAGAAAGTAAAACCGATGGATGCAGGGTCTGATAACCACTGAAGAACAGAGACGCACAGGGAGCTGAGCAATTGATGACAGGTCCTTGCTTGTGTGTTGTCCGGAGCACTGGAAGGAGTGCCTTGTCTCGTACCTCTATCTCCACTCCCTACACCCCTCCTTGCTCGCTTACCACCTCTAGTTCTCACCATGTTCAAAAGCTAAATATTACAGTTCTGTGTGTGGCACAAAATATATGAAATAATAAAGAGAGAAGTGTATATATGTGTGGATCACAATAACGCACTGCTTGGGATTTCTGCCGGTGGACCAGCTTCCTTCTCCTCCACTGAGGGCATCAACGATTGGGCATCAGAGCAGACAAAATCATCCTCTTTGGCCTCTTAAACTTTTGAAATGCCTTCTGACCACAACCACATTGTGTGATCAAAGAGCTCTTCATCATATGGATTATCTGGAGTGGTCAGGATATTGGGTGACATTTGTGTTTTAGGTTGGACTGATGATGATGATGATGATGACATTTGTGCCTGTGACTGAGAGTAAGAGGAGGTAAAAACGCTGGATGCCGGGTGTATTCACCACTGAAGAACAGATTAATGCCACTCTTCAGTACTGAGATTCACAGGGAATCGACCAAGCGATGACAGGCCTAGTGGTCCTGCGACTGACGATGTGCACCCTTCTGTGTTGTCCAGAGCACTGGAAGGAGTGCCTTGTCTCATACCTCTATCTCCACTTCCTACGCCCCTCCTTGTTCGCTTACCCCCTCTAGTTCTCACCATGTTCAACAGCTAAATATTACAGTTCTGCGTGTGGCACAAGATATATGAAATAAGAAAGAGAGATGTGCATATATATGTGGATCACAATAACGCACTTCCACTTCTGATAAAATCTGGCACAATTAAACTTTTTGGTGTTGAGTAAGATTTAGCAACAGAGAGAACCACCCATAGGTAAAAATGGACAAATTGTGCTAAATTTGCCATTTTCCCTCCACCGTGTCATGTGACTTGTTAGTGTTATAAGGTCTCAGGTGTGAATGGGGAGAAGTTATGTTAAATTTGGTGTTATCACTCTCACATTCTCTCATACTGGTCACTGGAAGTTCAACATGGCATCTCATGGCAATTAACTCTCCACCCTAAAACTGAGTAGCAACACGGTAGCCAAGACTATACAGCGGCTTTACAAAACTGGTTTCACTCAGAACAGGACTTACAATGGTCGACCAAAGAAGCTGAGTGCATTAAATCCAGAGATTGTCTTTTCAAAATAGATGTATGGGTTCTTCCAGCATTACTGAAGAAGTTAAAGGGGTGGAAGTCATCCTCTCAATACCATATGCTGCACATTGTATCAAATTGATCTGCATGGCTGTCATCCAAGAAGGAAGTGTCTTCTAAAGATGATGCCCAAGAAAACCCACAAAGTTTGTTGAAGACAAGCAGACTAAGGACATGATTACTGGAACCATGTTCTGTGCTCTGATGAGACTATGAAAAACATATTTGGTTCAGATGATTTCAAGTGTGTGTGGCAGCAATCAGGTGAGAAGTACAAAGACAAGTGTGTCTTGCCTACAATCAAGCATGGTCATGGGAGGTCATGGTTTGGGGCTGCATGAGTGCTGCCGACTGTGGGAAGCTACAGTTCATTGAGAGAATCATGAATGCCAACATGTACTTTGACAAACTGAAACAAAGCATCATCCCTTCTCTTCGGAAAGTGAACCACAGGGCAGTATTCCAACATAATAATGACCCTAAACACACCTCCAAGACAACTACTTCCTTGTTAAAGACAAAGAGGACATTGGTCCGGGACTAGCCGAGCATGTCTCCAGTCCAAAACCCTGTTGTGGGGTGTGTGGAGCATCCTCAAACGCAAGGTGGAGGAGTGCAAGGTCCCTAACATCCATCAGCTCTGTGATGTTGTCATAGAGGAGTAGAAGAGGATTCCAATGGCGACCTGTGAAGTTCTAATAAACTCCATACCCAAGGTAGTTAAGGCAGTTATGGAAAATGATGGCGGCCAGACAAAATATTGACACTTTGGACACAATTTGTCCATTTTCACTTACAATAGCTGTATACTCACTTTTGCTGCCAGAGGTTTAGACATTGATGGCTGTGTTTAGTCAAAAGATATATCAAGGGCCTTAATATTGATTTTAGGATTTTTCCACAAATGTGTCATTAAGCTTTTGGAAGATATATACGCCTTCATTACTGTGGTATTCTGCCCTTACATTCTTCCTAAGTATGTTAGCACAAACAGTGCTTGATATGCTTTATTGTTATTATATTGTATGTATATATTTATTGGTATTTTCTTTTTTCCCTTCTCTTTTTTTCCTAGCTTTTGAAAAACAAGTCAAAATTTAAGATTTCCTGGATCTGTTATCGTTGCCTGATGCATCAATTGTTTTTATAAAGTATAGTCTCCTGAGATTCATTTATTTTTTTATGGTATATGGGCTTATTATTTGTGCACCATAGGCGACATGTATGTATTTTGGCATCCAGACAACAATTTTTTTGTGTGCATTACTAGCATAGAATGCGTCTGAATTTATTAACCTGTTCTACTGCAGGTCATAGAATTAGCACTTTCTATCTCCAAAAAGACAAATCAGGTTCAGGTAAACCACTTTTAACTTGGTCTACCTGTTCCAGCAGTAATGTACCCAGTTTTTCCATCCTCCCATCATAAATGTGTAGAATCATACGGTTGTGGTGCGACACGCCTCCAGAACGCCACTTGATCTCAGGCGCATTACAAAGTGCTGCAGGTGCCCGATAATGCACCTAATTTTGGAGTGCACCTGATTATAAATCTAGAGAACAGGGTTGCACCAGTTTTTGGGCTGAAAGGACGCCAGACTGCTGGCGCAGCCCCGTACATGCATGTTGCCCCTAGTTTCTAAGGAGATATTACTACGTTGTCATATTTTGAAATTGCACATACCATAATAATCCTTTATGGTCAATTGTCATAAGTTGTCTGTTCCTGAATTTTCGAGGTCAGTCACTTTTTGGCATGGCATTACTGGTCGTCCAGGACAGTCACCTGCTCAGTTCGGATTTTTGGAGTATGCACAGTTCAATTTACTAGATGCTGAATCGATGCAGTACAATGAGGATACATACCGTCCGGCTGGTAAGCATCTTTATTCTGATTTTAATTTCACATGTGTTTTATAAAATCTGTTTAATCATCTTGTATACAAATATGTATCACTGTATCACTATGTATAAGACTAGTATAAAGAAATTGTATAAGTTATTGAACACATTTATTTGGCGATCGCTCTATATAATACACATGAGAATCATTGGTTTTGTTTTTATATTATTGTGATTTTTTTTATTATGCACTTAAATTTCTGTAATTGAATTGTAATTGATGACCACTTGAGAAAGGCTCTGTTCAGAATTGAAACGTTGCTACCGTTGGGATAAATAAATTCACCTCACATTGGGAGTGCTGTCTACTTTATTTTTATTGAGTTATTTTGAGGGCACAAAAAATTACACTGTTATACCAGTTGTACACTGACTACTTTACATAGTATCAAAGTGTCATATCTTCAGTGTTGTTCTATGAAAAGCTATAATACAATATTTACATAAATGTGAGGGGTATACTCACTTTTATGAGATACTGCATATAAGCTATTGAAAAGTGTGCAAAAATATTTAAGTGAGGTTAGAATGGAAAGTAAAAGCAAATCTGAGATTGGGGGGGGAGGGGGTTGTTTATGTTTTTCTTTATGGAAAGCTCCATAAAGCTGTAAGGATACCTAGAGGTCATGCAATGCTTCCTGGGAAATTACAATATGCACATAAGCTCTAGGGAAGAGAGCTTTGCCTTCGATTGGAAGTAGCATTCCTTCATTTCACATTCAGCCCATTAAAAAGCCTGGAAACCTGACTATGGATCTTAAGCCAAAATAGTAACTCTCCCATAAGGAAGTGTTGAGTCTGCCCATTGTCAATTAGCTGCTTCTAAGGTTAGCAGGATATTGGCGTGTATTAAAAGAGGCATGTACTAATGGGACAGGGATATAATACCGCTAAATAAAGTATTGTTGAGCCCACATCTGGAAAATGCTGTACAGTTCTGGGCTCCAGTTTATAAAAAGGATGTAATGGAGCTGGAGAAAGTGCAAAGATGAGCAACCAAACTAGTAAGGGATATTGGAGCATCTTAGTTATGTGGAGAGGTTAAAAGAATTAAACTTATTTTGTTTTGAGAAAAGATTGCTTTGGGGAGACATCATTAATTAAGTACTGTATATAAATGGCGATTACAAAAAGTATGTTGGAAAACTTTTACATGCAAACCCCCTCAAAAGACAAGGGGATATTACCTTTGTCTAGAGAAAACAGGGTTCAATCTCCAGTGGAGAAAAGCCTACTTCACCATGAGAACCGTGAATCTGTGGAATAGGCTTCCTGAGGAGCTGGTCACAGCAAAAACAGTTGAGAATTTCAAGAAAGGCTTAGATAACTAGTTACTACTAAATAATATTCATACATATGTAACTGTAAAACACATCTGAATCCAATCTGATGGCAACTTTGTTCTTGCTTTATGGGTTCCAAAGTCTTCATCAGTAGTGGAAACTAAACTAAAAAAACTGCCTATCTCCCTCCTTTCATCCACATCCTTCCCCACCCTTAGTTGAACTTGATAAACATATGTCTTTTTTTCAACTGTACTAACTATATAACTATATAAGGTTTGTGGCTGGCTGGGTGAAATGGTAATCATATTTCAAGAATTTTTAATAGGTTGGACATGACTTAAAGGGATGCAGCTTCCAATATGTGGTACCAAAGATCTTGTTCTCTTCCCTGGAATTTAATTGCATATTTTGCAATCTTTGTAATGTGATACCACTAAGAATTATATATTTGTAATATTTTATTTTTTAAATGTCACAAATGATTTTATGAATTTATCCTAGTCTGAATTCAAGCATAAAATTTATGAATGGGATACAACTGGGGTACCAGAGTAAAAGATCTAATAATCCTTCTATGTTAAAGCTCTTTCACCCAGGAAGCCAGAACCCTGCTTTGCATTTACAAGGAACAAACACCCCAAAACAGCTGTCAACAGATGGTAGACTCTTACAATATGCAGGAGTAATTTGCTTGGTTTTAGATCCCCATTCATTCAAGGCTGTTGAGTTCCAATATGTGATACCAGAAACCATAGAGCTAATGATCCTGTTATATTTAATTACCCTATTAGTTACAATTTAATTATTTTGAAACTTTGCATGAAGTTTTACATTAAAGGGGTTTTACCACCATAGACTTTGACAGCTCTGCCGGAACTCCCATAGAATAGAATGGAGAGCTGTGCGCAAGCGTGACCGTCTCTCCAAGCCACTCTGGATCTTTCAGGAACCTGTTCCCGAGATAGGTTCGCTTCCTAGAGGTGAGTCCCCCACCTGTCAGACTTTGATGGTCTATGGTGGTAAAAACCCTACAAAAGATTAATATATATCAACTCTTGTTGTATGTTTTACCGTGAAGTACTTTCCATATACCATCTACAAATGTCTTACTTTAGTGTGGTATCTGAGGAATGAAACTACTTATGTTCAAGGAAACTTTTCCTCAACTATAAAATTGAGGAAATTTGTGTCCTGATTGCTCACCACATGTCCACACAATGAGAAACTTACCACTCTTTGGACATATCTCAAATGTGTGTTAGAGAAAATATGGCCTTGTAACCATACCAACATTTTATGTTTCAGAAACCATCATGGATAAAAGCTGAACTATGATTTGTTGCTCTGCCCTCTTTTTTTATGACATCTTTGGCGTGACACTCATTTTCAAAATTGGTTATCATCTTTTTGCTAATGTATAGGGTCAGACACTGAGCACATTTGTTTCACTCTCTACATTATCTATGTGATATATGTTATATAAAACTGAGAAAATATTATATATGACTGGCACAGAATGTTGTACAATGAAATGGCAAACTGAAGACAAACAAGTAGAAGAGAATTTCAGAAATCTGTCTTTGCTCTGAAGCAGGATTTGCTGGAGACCATATGTTTAAATTCATTTACCTTTCATTTCAGTATTCATTTTTACTATTGTGACACAAGGTCAGCTATAAAGGTCATTCTTGCCTTTGTGTTACAGAATCAATCTTCAAACATTTCCATTTTTATTAAGAATTCATGGACTGCTGACTGCTAAACATTTGATTTACAGATGGGAGGCTAGGACTCAAAGGTAAATATTTATGGAATTCTTTGTTTCACTCCAGGCCGGTCTCTCACTACAGGTCAATAAAGCCGTAATAATATTGGGCAGGGAGAGAGATGGACATCTATACATGAATAGCATGTATAATTAGTTACAAGAATGTGACAGTGGTACCATGAGTATTCCCTCTAAGCTCTGCATGCTGAAAAAAACACATTAATTAAGTTCAGCAACACAAATAAGAGCTCTCAGACTGGGTTCACATGCAGTGGTTGCATCACAGCCAAGTTGCAGTAATGATGTTACCAAAACTTTACTGACCTATCAGTGCAATCTTTAAATTAACTTCAGTTGCAGTTTGTTTGTGAATAGCCACAGGTTTATCGCAAATAATGTATATATATGGAAATTTAACCAGGAAACTGCTTGAAGCCTAAGTTAATAACAAGAAACTGACTTGCCAGCCCATGCAGACTCAGCTACAGTAAAAGCTTTACAATGGATCCAAAAATATTTGTCAGGAGAGGGTAGAATTTTTTTAATCAGTGTAAATACACAAATATCTTCCCTGTGTAAACATACCGAAAAAGAAAAAGACTAACACAAGGAAATTTCCTTCTTTCATTAAAATAACTTGTCTCTGAACTGTATTAGCAAGAAATTCATAAAATTATTTTTAAATCAGACACAAATAGGTAAAATGGGTTGGTAGTAGTACACATTGTGATGTCGGAGTGAATGTAGGATAATTACCTGTCTAAATATAGCTTGCTAAACATTACTAGTGCACAAAAGGTTGATCTTTTTCCAGCTATAGTACAACTTGTTGGATAATTTAAATAAAAAAAATGTAACAATGAAATAAATAATTACTTGTCTATTTTATTGTAAATGCAATGTCTATTTTATTTTAAGGAAAAGTATTACTAATTCTTGATAAATCTATCATTGCTACACTTTAAAAAAATGCAGTATACTATTGGAATAGCATTTTTATGTTTTCTTTTACCCATAGGCTTCTATATAGTATTTGAAAACATGTATTTGAAAAAAATGTGTGTTACAAATGTATGACAGCAAAAAAAAAAACATAAGATGATGCAGTTTTCATGACATTTTTGTATTTAATAAAGTGTTGATTTATGCCAACATTGTTGTTGAGATGAGGTGCTGGATAGCTGCTGGAGCAAAGTGCTACCACCTCGGCTTCACAGTATACATGGACCCGAAAAAGAGGCCAAGTGGTGTGTGGTATAATGTTGACCATTGAAGGTTTTTACGGATCTTCTTACCTAAATAACACTTATGGTATTGAATAGTGATGAGCGATTGTGTCAACTATTGTATTCGATTCGATAGTCGATATCGGCAATTATCATGAACGATATACGATAGTCGATAACAGACCATTAAAGTCTATAGGAGAGGAACAACACCTTCATTCTTACACCCAAACAGGGGTGGAGAAGCTGGGATTAACATCCACAACAGTAAACTGGATGCTACATCTTAGGCAAGACAATTAGGCAACAAGAGTCACAGAAAAAAAGTCACAGACTATTCACTATCCCTGTCCTGTACCACAGCATTACCTTCAAACCTGCATGACCCACAAACTAAAAATTGCCAGAAGGCAGTGGTATTTGAACCATCATATTAGTTGAACTGGACATTGACTATCCTTGTCCTGTATCACAGCATGACCCCAAAACCTGCATGACCCACAGATTAAAAAGTGCCTGAAAAAGGAGTCTTTGAACCACCATTTTAGTTGAACAGGACATTGACTGTGCCTGTCCTGGACCGCAGCATGACCCCAAAACCGGTCTGACCCACAGATTAAAAAGTGCTGGAAAAAGGAGTCTTTGAACCACCATTTTGGTTGAACTGGACATTGACTATCCCTGTCCTGTATCACAGCATAACCCCCAAACCTGCATAACCCACAGATTAAAAAGTGCCAGAAAAAGGAGTCTTTGAACCACCAATTTAGTTGAACTGGACATTGACTATACCTGTCCTGGACAGCAGCATGACCCTTAAACCTGTCTGACCCACAGATTAAAAATTGTCGGAAAAAGGAGTCTTTGAACCACCATTTTAGTTGAACAGGACATTGACTATGCCTGTCGTGGACCGCAGCATGACCCCAAAACCTGTCTGACCCACAGATTAAAAAGTGCCGGAAAAAGGAGTCTTTGAACCACCATTTTAGTTGAACTGGACATTGACTATGCCTGTCCTGGACCGCAGCATGACCCTCAAACCTGCATGACCCACAGATTAAAAAGTGCCAGAAGAAAGTAGTCTTTGAAGCAGTATTTTAGTGAAATGGACATTGACTATCCATATCCTGTAACGCAGCATGACCCAAAAACCCACACAGGTGCCCTTATGGACCATCAGCAGAAAATTTTGCAATAAGAAATAAACTATATTAAAACAACTCGTTTTACAATACTGCTGCGGCTAGAGCTACTTGCCATTCTACTGGTGACAGTGTTCCACCGTGACCTTAGAATGTGAAGCAAACAAAACAGATGTCCCCAGTAGGTCAACCAGGCCTGTCTGAAAATCCTGCATTCTGCTGTCAAGTGGGTTGAAGGAAATTACTGATCAAGGCGGGTGAGGCTATAAACATGGATAACGTAGGCTCAGCTGGCAGGGCCGGACTTACATTGGGTGTGCTGAGAGCAAGGGCTGGCGTCCGTCATCTATTAACACGCCGGTTCAGCTAGCAGGGCTGAAGTTACAGTGGGTGTGGTGAGAGCCATGGCTGGTGTTTGTCATCTATTAACACGCAGGTTCAGCTAGCAGGGTCCGAGTTACAGTGGGTGCGGTGAGAGCCCAGGCTGGCATCCGTCATCCATTAACACAGCAAAAATTCCCTTATGCTGCAGCAACGAAAACAGTCGTGCTGAAGCAGAGTGCGGAAGTGTGAGCTAAGACCTCCAGCCTTCCTCAGTATACAGTCAAGACCTGGGTAATGCTTGAGAAATTTCTGCCTCTACGAGAGCAATTGCCCCTCCATATGAGTGCGGACCAATTGAGCTTCACTTGGAAATGCTGGTGGTTGAGGCTCCTGTTCCACCCAGGTGCCCTTTTTCTTGGCATTCTTTTTCTCGTTTTTACTCAACGTGTTGGAAGAAATTGTCTCTGTTCTTGGGGTGGCGAATGTGCTCCGTACTCCATGTCCTCAGAATAACCTACATCTGTTCAAGTCTTCTTGTACATCCCTTGTACAATTCAGAGAAATATTTGTATCAGCTATTTTGTACATGCAAGTTTTTTAGTAGTTTAATTCTAGAAAACACATTTTTAAAATAGGATGAAATCCGACCACGTCATTGTTTCTCTTTTTTTTAATTGTATTAAATGGGTTGTCTCACTACAGGGATTGCTAGCTATGTTAAAGATCTTGCAAAATCAAGTCATGTTGCAATATGTGTTCATTAACAGTGTCCTACCTATTCCTGTTTTTGACAGCACCATGCCCCATACAATTCAAAGCATGACCCTTCATCCACTGTTGACAATTGTGAAGAACAAATGTCTGTTAGATACCACATTTTTTACAATAGGACCTGTAGTATAGCTGTATTTCACAGCAACATGCCCCCAAAAATTCAAAATATGACCCTTTGGCCACTGTTGACAATTTTGAAGAACAAATGTCTGTTAGAAACCACATTTTTAAAAATAGGACCTGTAGTATAGCTGCATTTCACAGCAGCATGACCCAAAAAATTATAAAAAGTGACTCAGCCATTGTTAAAAATTGTGAGGGAGAAATGCCACTTAGAAGCCACATTTCTGTTCCAAAGGACCTTGATTATAGCTGTATCTCACAGCACCATGACCCCAAAACCACTGACAGTGCGAAAAATTTTAAAGATCAATCAGAGAAATGGAATCTCTTATAAGTTCATTAAACCATTACAAAACGGATGTTTGTCTGTAAGTCCTCCCTTCACCTCAAAAACCGGGCAAAAGACCTATTTGGGCAACTGATAATAACAATAGCAGGGGAAGAAATTTAAACAATTTAAAAGAAAAATTTTTTATTCAAAGGACCATTCAGATTAAGAGGAATGTGGAAATAAGACCGGTCAACCCATAGGTAGAATCCTGTGTGGGCACCACCACTCTGACGGGTTTTCCCAATTAAAAGTGAAAGGAAACCAATAATCAGGTTTATTCTGCATTTCTTTTTTAAAACTGAGTTTTTTAAATCAATACCAAAATTTTCATTTACAATAAAGATATGTTGAGAACCACATGCTGAGTCATCCTTTGAAATCAACGATCCACATTATCAGTGGAAAGCCGAAACGTTTGTCTGTAAGACTCCTCCAGCGGCTGAAGTCCGCTCAGAAAAGACGCTGGCTCTTGGGAGGACAAAACCTTATTGGTGGCGCGCAAGCCGGCCCTTCCCTCCATTTGGGTACCCAAATTTATTGGGGGCCGGAATATAATCCAAAAAAAACGGTTGCAGATAGTCAGACCCGATCTTAACCGGTTCTGTGTGTTGTATGTTTTGCCCCATTAAAGCATTGGGAGGGGTAAATAAGGTTGCCAGAGGTCACCCATTAGGCTTCAGCCCCAAAAGCCTGCTT
The DNA here is from genome assembly GCA_025379985.1 of Phyllomedusa bahiana. NCBI lineage: Eukaryota > Metazoa > Chordata > Amphibia > Anura > Hylidae > Phyllomedusa > Phyllomedusa bahiana. The sequence continues at coordinate 13,666 of JAODAL010052064.1, forward strand.
CTGCGGGTACTTGCACTCCCACGCGTCACTTCGACGTTGTTTCCAGCGTGCATTTTAAAACTAAGCGATGCAAAGATTCTCCATTTTTATCAATCAGCACGGTCTTTAATTTCTGCATTTTTCCCTATTTTGGGGGGGTCAAGGAAAATGCGATTTCCCCCTTGTAACCGGGGATCGAGGGGGGGGGGGGGGGTGGCCACCCAATAACTGTTGTTCAGTTTGAGGGCCTTAATGCAAAGATCATGTTGGAGGAAATGGAGCATCCAAGCACTCATGTGAGGGATGGAACCTTGATTTCCAAAGCCTCTGGGTCGAGGGGCACTAGCAAACTTATCTTTCTCATCTTCCTCCTCCACCTCAAATCCATGCCAACCTCTTTCCAAGGCAGGGACATCGGTAACGTCAGTATCCAGGAATACCGCATCCTCCTCCGCTTCCTCCGCCTCAGCTTCGACACAGCCCTGACTTGCCTCAGATGATGCACCCTGAGAGCTGAGACGCCACCTTGCACTAGCCCTGGACCCCAAACCACTGCCTAATGAAGACCAATAAAGTTGTGAAACTGTTGGGCCTTCTGGATTCGACGGAAAGAAAGGCTCTGTGTCCGCATCTGTGTCCGTTTTCTCCTCTGTCGCTAGTAGGACCTGCTGTTTAGAGTTGAAACGATTTTTCCAGAACTAAGATCACCAAATTGCTCATGCTGACAAGGGCATTGTCCACACTGACCATTTTGGTGGCTTCTGCCACAATCGCTAGAGCATGTGGAGGGTGGAATTCCAGTGTGTTGCCACGTCAACAATGACGCTGCAACGCAGCCAGGCGGGACGAACAAGGGTGCGAATGGCGGAAGTGTGAGCTCAGACCCCGAGCCTTCCTCAGCAGGCAGTCCAGATCCGGAAAGCGCTTTAGAAATTTCTTGACGACGAGGTTCATGACGTGTGCCAAGCAAGGGAAGTGCTCCAGCCTACCGATCTTAAGGGCGGCCAGGAGATTTAGACCATTATCGCACACCACCTTGCCTGGCACAAGGTTCTTGTCACCCAGCCAGCGCTCAGTCTCGTTGCGAAGAGCTGTCCACAGCTCCTGACCTGGGTGTTGATGGTTTCCAGATTACTACAGATCAATTTCAACACAGCCTGGTTTCTCTGGGCACGTGATGCTACCAGAGGACCTAAAGGGGAAAGAACCCTGCACCATCCCTGCGGTTTTGAATAGTGTGCGCCGAGCCTGAGAGCCACCGTCTCCACTAGAGACATCCACCCAGCTCATCCAGTGAGCTGTCACAGAGATATAGCGGTCTTGGCCGTGCTTACTAGTCCATGTGTCGGTGGTCAGATGTACTTTGCCTGACACAGATGCAGACAACGCGCTTGAAATTTTAGATGACAAGAGGCTGGCCAGGTCAGGGAAGGCTTATCTGGAAAAGAGATGCCTGCTCGGCATCTGGTATTGGGAGAAGGCAAGGGCCATGACGTGGCGGAACCCATCTGTGTCAACCAGACGGAAAGACAACATTTCCAAGGCCAAAAGCCTAGCAATGCAGACATTCAGGCTTTTGGCTTTGGGATGGTTTGGGTTAAAGTGTTTCTTCTGCTCCCAAACCTTGTAGACAGAAGGCTGGCTGCTAGACTGGCAGCTGTATGGCGTGCAGGTCAAACTGGTGGAAGGAGAAGGGGTAGGATGGGTCTCTGGTGGTGCTGGTAGTACTCGGGCGATGGTGGAGGCTGAAGTGGAGGCTGATCCTTGAGAGACATGGGCAGCTGAGGAACGCTTGGTCTTGGAAGTAGCGGAGGAGGAGGAGGCAGAGACAGAGAGTGTGACAGTGGTTGGAAGCCCGGGATCGGTGTGGCCTTTTTTGGCCAAGTGTTCCCTCCATTTCAACTCATGCATTCGCTGCATGTGACTAGACATGTTGGTGGTGGTTAAACACATAAAATTCTTCCCGCTACTGATGCATTTACGGCAAAGGCAGCAAATGACATCACTGGGTGAATCAGAGGCTTGCTCAAAAAAGGCCCAGGCTTGAGAGGTCCTGGACCTTTTCGACGGCGATAAGCGAGGAGCGGTGTTTCCGCTGATCATGGCTGGCGGAATAATCTCAGCGGACTTGTGCGACTGCCCTCTCCCTTTTTGAGGCGGGACCCGTACTGACACTACCCCATCGTCTTCCTCCTCATCCAGTGATGAAGCGCTCACAAGCAAATTCTGCTGAAAAGACCACGTTGGATCCGCAATGTCGTCATCATCATCATCAACACAGGTGACTTCCTCGTCCTGACATTCTGCATCCTGGAGCTGCGGGCTACAAGCAACAGGCACTGCAAGGCGTTGCCGACCGCCCGGGATTTTTGCCGATTGACCGGCTTCCTTCTCCTCCTCTGATGGCATCAGTGATTGGGCGTCAGAGCAGACAAAATCATCCTCTTTGGCCTCCTGATCTTTTTAAATGCCTTCTGACCCCAACCACATTTTGTCATCAAAGAGGTCTTCAGAAAATGGATTATCCACAGTGGTGGGTACATGAGTTGACATTTGGGCTGCCTTCGCTTCATGTTGGACGGATGCTGATGATGGTGATGACAACATTTGTGGCTGTGACTGGGAAAATGAGGAGGTAAGACTGCTGGATGCAGATTGCATTAACCACTGAAGCACAGATTGGCGACGCTGTTCGGTACAGAGATTCACAGGGCACCTACCCACCGATGATGACAGGCCTGACAGCCTGACAGTCCTGCAACCGACGATCCGCAGCACTAGAAGGAGCACGTTCTCTCGTACCTCTACCTCCAAAGATAAAAATTTAAAAAGGTATGGAAGAGTTTTTGACAGAAAATCACAGCGATTCTTAAATCCCTCTAATTTCCAACAGCCAACTAGGATTGGAAACAGTATAGTTTCTATCAAATATCTGTGAAATGCGGTCTGGTGGAAGAATCGTAACACCAAATCAACAGTGTTCTTCCTTCAGTCCCTGAGATTTACAACTGCCCAGTAGGACTAGCAATTGATAGTTTTCAACAAACTATCATACAAATGCACGATTAGCACCAAACTGAGACGCACTGAGTGAAATAGAAGTATTAAAAATTTATATGGATTAATATGGCAGCCTTCGCACCACTGAATACAGGTGTAATTTACTAGGAAATATGTAGAACACAATATGCGTACAACTGAACTCTTTGTGCCAAACAGACGCACGAACTGCAATAAGAGTATTTAAATATTATATGGATTAATATGTCAACATTCGCACCACTGACTACAAGCGCAATTTACTAGGAAATATGTAGAACACAATATTCCTACAACTGAACTCTTTGCGCCAAATTGAGATGCACGGACTGCAATAAGAGTATTTAAAGGGAACCTGTTACATAGGTTATGCCCCCCTTGCTGAGGGTGGCACAAGCTAGTGTCAGACCTGCTGTTCCCAGCACTGTCGCCCTTATTCTGTAAGATGCTGTAGTTTTAGAGCATTTAATGCTCAAATCTTATTCATGAGCAGGTGTTATCCCCGCCCACAAAAGGCTAGCCCCGCCCACTGACAGTTATTCACATGTTTCTACCTATTCAAAGTAATAGGTTTGTCAGTTGAGGTGGGCGCGGCTAGTCTCCGATTGGCCGGGTTTGAAAATAACTGACTCTTTGAAGGACTCTTCGAATGACTCTTCTGGCTGAAAACTGCAGATTTGAGCATTAAATACACGAAAACTACAGCATCTTACAGAATAAGGGACACAGCACTGGAAACAGCATGTCTGACACTAACTTGTTCTGTCTTCAGCAAGGGGGGCATAACCTATGTCAGGTTCTCTTTAATTATTATATGGATAAATATGGCAGCCTTCGCACCACTGACTACAAGCGTAATTTACTAGGAAATTTGTAGAACACAATATTCGTACAACTGAACTCTTTGCGACAAACAGACGCACGGACTGCAATAAGAGTATTTAAGTATTATATGGATTAATATGGCAGCCTTCGCACCACTGACTACAAGCGTAATTTACTAGGATATTTGTAGAACACAATATTCGTACAACTGGACTCTTTGCGCCAAACTGAGGCGCACGAACTTCAGTAAAATGATTTAAAAGTTATAGGGATAAGTTAAGCTGTTTTTTGGGAACACTGACACGCAGTGATTGCAATAGAACTGAAAACACAGGGACAATTTCAACTGCTAGCAGAGGTCTGATGGCCAAAAAAGTGGTAGAAAACAATTCTTTTTCAATTGAAAATCACAGAACACACTGAGCTGCAAAATATCTTCTTTACAAATGCCTCTCCTCCTGCCGCCCCCCATCGCTGTGAATGCAATAGAACTGAAAACACAGGAACAATTTCAACTGCTAGCAGAGGTCTGCTGGCCAAAAAAGTGGTAGAAAACAATTCTTTTTCAATTGAAGATCACAGAACACACTGAGCTGCAAAATATCTCCCTTCGTTCCAAAAGCCTCTCCTGCAGCTGCCCCCCTCACTCCCCTCCCCACCCCCCGCAGCCCCGCGGCTAAACACGCCAGTAGATATCCTTAAAACTTTCTCTAACTAAATAAGAAGTGCAATTCTCTAATCTAACTTTATTCCAAGCCGTAGGTGGATGGTTTCTTGTATTAGAAGTGACTATCAGAGCTGTTAGTGATAAAGTAAAATTTTGACTGCAATAGTAAAGTGGAGACACAGGATATGGGCCAGAGATTGTTTTTGTTTCTCTCCACTACCCCTCAACATAGACTTCAGAAAAATATATCGCCAGACCCAAAATGTGCAAAATTTGCTTTTAAATTAAATATATTCAAACATCCATGCAGTTTCTTGTATTTCCAATAAATATTCAAAATTTAAACCTGTGCTCGACAATAATCAAACATCATTTGTGGCACATTAGTACAAAAGACATCTGTTGTCCATATTAAACATATGATGATATGTAAAGAGAGGGGTTGCCTGTGTCTGCGATACACATCCTCACGTCCGGGCGCCTCAGGTGATGTTTCGGAGGATGACTCCTCCTTCCTCAGACCGTGGTGGGAGGTCTGAGGAAGGTCTGTATCGCAGACACAGGCAACCCCCACTTTACATATCATCATAGGTTTAATATGGACAACAGACGTCTTTTGCACTAATGTGCCACAAATGATGTTTGATTATTGTCGAGCACAGGTTTACATTTTTAATATTTATTGGAAATCCAAGAAACTGCATGGATGTTTGAATATATTTAATATAAAAGCAAATTTTGCACATTTTGGGTCTGGCGATATATTTTTCTGAAATATCAGAGCTGTTAGAACAGCTATTGGTTTAAACGCAGACAGACATCTCCTGCTGTGAGGAGGCATAGACAGAGTATGAGCTCAAACAGGAAATGCAGCAGCATAGATAAAACGAGGTAACATAATTTTTGCAGCCAATGAGATCCATAAACCACAAAGTGGTGACGTTGTACATCCTCCTCACCCCCCTCTATCCTCAGAGCTGATTGGCTGGTCGCAAAAATGACAGGAAATGTTGAAAATTGCATGATAGTAATAGATTATCTGTAAGATTGTCACCTAAAATATCGCGTGATCGGAAATTTCCTATCAGCCTAAAAATCGTGCCGATTTAAACTTTTGTCAATAATATCGCTCATTCCTAGTATTGAAGTTACACTTGTATTTACTGTCATAGCCCAGACAGTAGTCTCACCACAGACTTCTCCACAGGCACATCTCTCTTAACTCAACAGGCTTAGCCAGTAGATGATTAGCATATAAATCCACCGCACACCAAAAGTTTCTTTTAAAGGAGTATTTATTAACAGATAGCCGGAATAGGGCAACAAGCCGCCTGTTCCTCCTTGCCTCAGGACGTACGCATCCATTCCTAGCACTCCTAAAACCCAATTCTGCCAACAAACCTCTATCCATGTGGACTGCAATTATCCCTCCTTTCATCTGGCGCCTCTCTGCCCATACATTTGGCCATATCTATTAAATTATACTCTACTATACTCTAGATGTCACTTGATAAAGGCCCATGTAGCCGAAACGTTGTATTTAGACATCTATTGGTATTCGACATATTGCTCCGCACTGTGTTCTTAATACATATCTATGTATATATGCTTACTTTATACCCTGTATCTAATGTTTCGACTAAGTGCAATACTCAAAACTGTCTGTTGCCCTATCCCAGCTATCTGTTAATAAATACTCCTTTAAAAGCAACCTTTTGGTGTGTGGTGGATTTATATGCTAATTGACTATAGACCTTTGGTCTGTTCCACCTGATATAAAGCACTCAAACTCCTATTAACTTCTTGGTGTGCAGAACCATTTACCTATACTAGTCAGTAGATGAGGTTTTGTAGTTTTCAGCCACTGTACCAGTTACATGTGGTCACACAGGCCAGTTGTACTATTCTCCCTGTACTACCATTCACCAGCAACACTCAGTGGTGGGAACTTCCCATTATACGGGAACACACCCACAGGATGGACACTTGATTTAACTCACTAATTTTTGACACATATTTAAGCATCAACAAAGAATTGATGTCAATTCTTTGAGGTGTTTTTTTTTTCCATACCACCAACTATAAAGTAGAGGAGGCAGAAAATTTCTCTCTGAAATGCAACATTGTTTCCTTGTCTGAATTTCATGTTTACAAGCCTGGAATTTCCGATGAGGAAACAATGTTGATTGGGCACTTTCTCTCTTTACATTTCTAGCTGACTGTTCCTCTTTCATGTTTCTTTGTTCCTTTGCTCCTTTGCTCTCTGTCTCTCTGGCTATCTTTCTCCTGTTATATTTATTTGTTCATTCTCCTCTATGATTTGTGAATAGCTCTCTCTGGTAGATGTTCTGCCTTTGCCTGCCTTACTTCACCACTGACTAGTGTGTAGGTGACCCCTTTTGCTTGAACACTGAACTGAGAGTAAGATGGCAGGCTCTCCCTATCCTCACTGGCGGAAGTTAATCTGCAGGTTATTAAACTCAAGGTTTACTTATATTTTCACTTTTCACTGTTCATTTTTAATCAATAACACAAAATGGACTCTAGGGAAGTACATTGGCCAGGTATTCAAAAGAATACACAATACCTCCAAAATGTTATACGGGTAATGCCACTCAAAATATCAAATTATACCAAGAAAAACGAGGACTTACTACACAAATTAAATGTAACAGTTTTATTAAATTATAAAGTATAAAGTTATTTTACAAACAAAAACAAAAGAAAAACTAAATAGTTTGAATGTGCTTAACTTGGACGACAAAAAACACATAACAGGACTCAAGCAGGTGGAGATAATCATAAATAGTACACAATATAAATTCCAATTTGATATCTCTCAAACATCCTTTCATTAACTTCTACTTATAAAGCTAGATAATATAGCAGAGATAGTACCATTATAATATATAGAATCAGAATATATTACCCATAACAAGGAACTCCACACTGCTTGCACCTTCCGCCCCAACGCACGTTTCACTACTGCTTCCTCAGGTGGTGTATATTGTGTACTATTTATGATTATCTCCACCTGCTTGAGTCCTGTTATGTGTTGGTTTGTCGTCCAAGTTAAACACATTCAAACTATTTCGTTTGTATTTTGTTTTTTTGTTTGTAAATTAATTTTATACTTTATACTTTAATTTTCGCTATATATAGGATAATAGATTGTTAACAATAGATTTCATGTATCTTATTCTGAGTATTAACGTAAAAAAGTTTTAAAACAAACTATTATTAAAAGTTGAAATCACCCCTCTTTTGCCATTTTACAAATAAAAAAAAAAGTGACATAGTTGGTATTGCCACATCCATAAAAGTCTGAACTATTAAAATTTACCCTGTTTTCCCAAAAATAAGAGATCCCCTGAAAATAAGACCTAGTGTTTTTTTTTAATGCAATTCAGAGTTTGTGCTGATGTTTGTGATGAAATCACTACAGTATATTTGGGCGACATGTATGAAAGGGCTTTTCACCCTTTTTCTGATGTACAATGCACCTAACTGAACAGTCTACGATGTCTAATGCACCAAACATATGTGTTAGGCGCATTGTTCGTAAGACTCAACACTTTCGAGTGCGCCTAACATGAGGGGTTGTTCTGGGGGCGTTCTGGGGGAGTTATGGAGGCGTGTCACATCACACTCATAATATTAGACACATATATGAATGTGGTTCGGCAAAACTAGGCGCTTTACTGCTCTGACAGGCAGACCTATTTCAATGTTGTCTGCCTATGCCCAAGGAGTCGAAGTGGAGATAGATTTGCTGTAAGGGGCATAAATGTCCAATATTTCTCAACTTATACCAGTACATTAATAAAAAGTAATTTATTATAATTATCAAACTGTATAAAATGTTATTATTTAAATTTAATGCAAAATATGATCATATAAATTAATATAAAATATATAATATTCCAAAAATATAAAAATATCTCCTATAAAATGTATTTAAATTTAATAGAATCTAAAACAAATTTTACATTAAAAAACCCATTGATTATGTTGTTCGGATTTTTATATTTAACATTTTTTACTACTTTAAAAAGTTTAAATTTTTTTTTGTGCTCCCCACCTTTTTTTCTGCAAAGAGTCAGCCCCCAGCACGGGTTATGCTGGGACTTGTGGTTTTTCCAAGCGGTTCATTTAAATATTCTTTTCACGGGACTGAAAATTTTAAATGATTTTCCTTTTTTCCACCCGGTCTAAAATTTAAAATTAGGGTTAGGGCGCTTACTTATGCCCCTTAAGTTCCAAAATTTGCCCCGAAAAAAATAACGAGTTGGGGTAAAATTTTTTACCCCTTTTTATGAACACAAAAAAAAAAAACCCAAATTTGATTACGGGAAAGGGGTATTTTTCCCACTAAAAAATGAACTCGATATTCACTTGACAAAATTATAATTGTTTACCAAAAAAAGAAAAAGGTGGGTAAAAGGACTCCCTAGGATAAAATTTTTACAGCCCCCTCGTCATAATCAACCCTCCTCAGTCTCAGCTTTTTTAACCACCATATTGAGCCATAACTCTAAGGGTCACATGTAAAAAAAAACTTTCTATTTTAAAAAACTCACTTTTTTTTCCCTTAAAAACCCCAAATTCAGAGCACCCCTTTTCATTTCGGAAAAAAAATGAGAGGGGCCCCTCTTTTGGGTTGCAAAATGGGAAACCCAATGTGGTTTTAAAACCTAAAACAGTTTTCATACTGTGGCCCTAATTTCAAATTTAACACCCCAACCCCTTTGGGTTTGTTATGCCTATCACTGGCCCCCAGGCAGCAATTTCTGCCAGTGGGGGGCCACCTTCACCACCAATTTAAGAGCACTTGCTGTGACTTGCATGATCCAATGTAGAACAGGATTCTAAAAGAAAAAGCATCATAAATAACAATAAAATCTAAACTGACAATTTAAATCTTTTAAACCCGGTTTAAAAAAATTTCCCCTTTGGGCCCTTTTGAATCAACAGACCCACTAACAGGGTAAGGGGGGTTGGAAAAAAAGGGGAGCAGGGATGTCTCGCTAAGAATTTTTTACCTTGGAGCACATCTATTGAATTTTTTAAGGGAAAAAAATTTTTAAAAAGGTCTTATTTTTTATTATTTAAACCGGTATGGATATTTTCCCCCGGGTTTTTTTGGGATATTTCCCTTTTTTGGGGATTACAAAAAGCTAAACCAAGCACATCATGTGAAATCCATTTATTCCTGATCTACCATCTACAAACTAGAGGGGTGAGCACCATTGTTTGTCTCAAGATACTTGTGTTTTTTCTTTTAATGCAGTTTGTTTTGGTTGAAATGTCTCAAAGATTGTGTGCATTTTCTCCATGCATTATACATTTTTATGTGGCTTTTATTAATGTATTTTTTCACCAAGTTTATGTATTTATATGTTTGCAAGTTTTAGAGGTGTATTTTATGGTGCTTTTATCTCATAAAAAAAACAGGGGAGTCTATATTATGTAACTTTATGATCTTTTTAAAAATTACATAATTCGTAACCTGAAAAAAACACCCCCAAAAGACACCGAAAAAATGCAACACACATTTTAAGCATGGGGGCGGGAAAAGTTTATAAAACCCTCTTTAAAATTTAAAACCCACATAAAGCATGCTTTTTGACTCAAAACAAACATGTAAAGATTTTATATTTCAATTTTTTTTTTTCCCCCCCTTTTAGGTAACATATGGCCAAATTACTTTTTGCCAAAAAAGCAGGTAAAATACCATTAAAAAGGTAGCTAAAAATGTGGCGTTTTTGTTTCCAAAACCAAGGGCCCCCTTAACCCCTTTTCCCCTTTGCGTGAAAAATTTTTTTGGGATTTGAAAAAAAGGCAATGTGATTATTATAGGCCATTTTTGGTTTCATTTTCTTACCACATTTGCTTATTGGCCACCCCCCAAAAAAAAAAAAAGGAAAAAAAACCCCAAAAAAAAACCCAAATTTTTTTGAGGTTTTTTAAAAACACTCCCCCGGCCCCCTTTTTAGGTACAACCCGTCCCAAACTGCTCGTTAACACTTAATTTTTTAAAAACAGCCCAAACACATTTGGGGGCAACTCAAGGGAATTTTGGCAGTTAAAACATGGGCAAGGGGCAATCTCCCCCATTCAAACCAGCATCCTGTTGGGGAAAAAAAGGGGTTTTGAGTGCCTTTTAACCGTGGCATTTGGGGTTTTTGGTGCCAGAAGGGCTGGTCTGAGATTTCAGAAACTTCTAATCTCCTGGATTTTTTACGCACAACCCTCTCTAGGGGTTTTTCAGAGAAAGGCCGGGAAAAAAAAAAACAAACCCGTGAGCGGCAGTCTGTGGGCGGGAAAAAAGGGGCCCTTTTTTGATGCCCGAGGTCAAAAGGGGAAAAAGGGCAGGAAAATTTTGGGTTTGAGTGATTGAACGCCCAACCCGTGGGCTCCCAAATTTCCACCCTTTTCAACCAAGGGGAGGCAGAAAAAGGAAAACTCTGAACGCACATACCGAACTTTGAGGCAGGGTGGGGTACAGGAGCAGGGAAACCACACCGGGTGCCACTCCTTTCATTAAGAACAGGAAACTGAAGGGCTCCAATTTGCCCAAAAGCTCATCGAAATTGGGACAGTTAAAAAATTTGGAAAAAAAACGTTCCTGGTCGAGGGAGTTCGATTTTGCTGGGGACTTCGGGGGGCCGGGGGGCAAAAATTTTGGGGTCAACAACATAAAAGCAGGGGATCCACCCTGCCTTGAAATCAAGGGTTTTTTTTCCAGGCTGGGGGGTGGGGGTTTTGTTTTGGGGGTGGGGAATATTTTTTGGCATCTTTTGGGCCCCCTTGGGTCCCAATTTGGGGAGCATCGTTGAAACCCCAAAGCCTACCTGATTTTGTTGCTGACCATGTCCTTTCCTTTATGACCAAAAATTCCCCCACTCTGATGGCTACTTTCAGCAGGAAATTTTGGGCCATGCCCAAAAAGTTTGAAATCATCTCAAAAGGGTTTCTGAACATAAATGAGTTCACTGTACTCAAACATGGCCCCCACGGGTTCCCCAGACCCAAAATCCAATGAGAATCTTTGGGATGTGGTGGAAACGGGAGTTAGATTCCCTCATGGATGTGCGGCCGACCAAAAACTGCGGCAACTGTTGAAAGCCAAACCTGTCAATATGGACCAAAATCGCTGAGGAATGCTTCCAGCACCTTGTTGAACTATGCACGAAGAATTGAAAGGGAGTTCTGAAGGGGAAAAGGGGGGCCAACCCCCTTTCGCATGGCGGGTACCAAATAAAGGGCCGTGAGTGATTTCTCTATTGATTCCAAGCTAATGTTTGGCTGCTGTAGTGCCTAAAATGAATGCATCTTAACTGCACCCAAAAAAAAAAAAAAAAACTAAAAAAAAGTAATGTGTGAAACCCCCCTGTAGGGAAAACAGTTATCTGGGTTATCCCGTAAATTATCCTTAAAAAATTGCTGTGGTGCCCATAGGTTGCCAGGAAACATTTTTTTCTTCCTCTTTAGTTGCATTTTGCTACAGCGTCTTTATTCTATTTTATGTAGTTTTGGGACCTCTGGGAAAAACTTTTCCAAAAACAAACCATACCTTTAAAACCCCTTCTCAAATTTGACATGAAAATTTTGGGGGATTTTCAAAAAGGAGGGTTTCCATAAAATTTTCGCAAAGGGGAAAACTCACAGGCTTAAAACAAAAGCCCGCACTATTGCTGGGGTACCAGTTGTAAAGTACAGCTAGTGTCCTGCTGCATTGGCCACAACCAGAGTTTACCCCTTAGATGCCACAGTCAATTGGACTGGGAGCAAAATAAGGGAAAAAAAAGCGAGTGAGAAGCTCTGTCTCCATTGACACCCCGGGGGGGTGTAATGGGGGAGTGCCCAAAAGGGTGTTATAAAAAATATTTGAAACCCATTTTTTTTTGACAAAGTTTTTAAAAACGGCAAGGGTTTTTTTGGTGATCGAAATTTTTCCAGATCAATGCAAAAATTAAGGTTAAAAACTTGGGAATCAAACTTTTAAGATCGCGCCCCTTTTTTGGCGCTTCCTGGGAAAGTTGGGGGCCCCGCCCAAAA